>PVKZ01003567.1:0-102446 GCA_004027375.1 Macroglossus sobrinus
ATATATATATATATATATATGTGTGTGTGTGTGTGTGTGTGTGTGTGTGTGTGTGTGTGTATTGTAAATGTTTATTTAAAATATGTTTAAACTATTGGCATCTATACTTCTTGTTTAAAATTAAGAGTAGCTCCTGAAGAGAACACACTGGTTACACTGTATTTTCCCCACTCTTATACCTAGTGTAGTAACATTTTAGACTGTCCCAACGACACATGATCCAACATATTGTGGTTCTTCCAAAGTCATGTTTCTGTACCTCAATGGAATAATATTTGTAGGAATCCATTATCTTCATTATCATATGATTAAGTAAAATATTGTCCTCACAACAGTTCTTCTTCAACATGTACAATAAGGCCAGAGAATTAAGCCTAGCATTCTGAAGGAACAAAATTAAACAAAAAGCACACAAATCAAGTCTTGTCTACTTAATAGTTCAGCTGGGTAGAATACCTATTTTTTTTATAGCTAATCCTCAAAAAGTGTCCCTTTGTTTAAGACCTCGTCAATTAGGTCAGAAGCATGGAAGCATGAGGGGTTCTCTTGATCTCTCCCCTTGAAATTACAACAGCTAGAGTTGAACAGCTAGAATCCAATAGGAAAAATAACAGCCTAGCACACAAACATGTCTTGTAGATCTGTGAATCAGAGCATCTGAAGGTGGGTGAATCAGGTGAGCAAGGGAAGAGGAAAGGTAGAGGAGCAAAGACTGGTCCTGCAGATGCAGCCCAGAGATCCCTGCAGGATGTGGGGAAGTGTGGGGAATTAAGTGGCTGTTTGCACTCTCTGTAGCCCTGAGTATTTCTGCCTGAGTGACCAGCATATACCACACAGCAGAGCCCAGAGATCAGGGCAGAAACCAGGGCAGAGGCAGAATACAGAGTGGCAACAGCTGTGTTTTAACAATTGTCGTTTCCAGGCAGAAAGCTGAATCATGGAGCCTGGCTGCCTCTTGTACCTTCCTGAAGCTAGCAAGGGCTCCAGGGGAAAATGCAACAGTAAGCGTAAGGCTACACAGCAGGAAGTCTGCAGCCCCAGGAACCGAGATGCACACTGCTGCTGGTCCCAGGGACAATGGTGGAGATATAGAGGCAAGGCAGCTAAAGCTTGGCAACTAGCCTTTCCAAACCCACCCCACTTTCATCCATACAGGCTGATTTGAGAGGAGGCAGCACAGCACTATATCTGGCTACTGAGGCTCTTCAGAGGCTCATGCCCCCATCACCCATCATGTTCTCCCATGGGGGCAGAGGCCTGAGATCAATACACACCTCCTCAGGAAATAAAGGGCTTTTTTTATTATTATTACCACAAATCGGAGGTCCGGGAGGCCTGGGCAGTGCAGGAGGCTTGTGTGCCACATACTGAAAAATAAAAGAAAAATCTCTTCTTAACAACCTACTAAAGAGAGATCAATTCTAAATAATAATATATTTTTTAAAAAGCAGAGTACATTCTCATAAATGCCTAAGCAGAGAAATAACCTATCAAATACCATGAACAAACGAGGTGACAAAGCAGCTCAGAAAGAAAGTGAACTGAGAGATATAGAAATATGTGATATAAATGACAAAGAATTCAATATTATACTACTGAAAAAAATCAATTAGATTCAATAAAATTCTGAACGGAAGTTCAATGAACACAGAAATAGAATCAATGAATAACAGGAATACTTTGCCAAAGAGATTAAAACTCTAAAAAGAACCACATAGAAACTCTGGAGCTGAAGAACTCAATAAAAGGGATGAAGAATGAGATAGCAAACTTAGGAAGTAGAGCTCACCAGATGGAGGAAAGAATTAGTGATATTGAAGACAGAAATCTAGAAATGAAGCAGATGAAAGAAAAGATAGATTTGAGAGTAAAAAAAAATGAAAGAACTCTACAAGAACTATCTGATACTATCAGAAAAAGCAATATAAGAATAATGGGTATACCAGAGAAAAAGAGAGGGAGAAAGGAACAGAGAATCTACTCAAACAGTCAACAAGAATTTCCCAAACCTATGGAAAGAATTGGATCCTCAAATCCAAAAAGCAAACAGAACACCTAATTATCTAAACCAAAAAGGTCTTCTCCAAGACACATTTTATTACAGCTGTAAAAAATTAATGACAAATAGAATTCTCAAGGTACCCAGGGAAAAGAAGATGATAACCTATAAAGGAAAACCCATTATATTATCCATTAGACTTTTTAGCACAAACTTTACAAGCTAGAAGGGAATAGAACCAAATATTCAAACTATTGAAAGAGAGAAATTACTAGTTAAGAGTAATATATCCATCAAAGTTGTCCTTTAGATGTGAAGGAGAAATAAAGAACTTTTCAGACATAAAAAAGCTGAAGGAATTTTCCACCACAAGACCTGCATTATAGGAAATATCAAAGGGAGTCATTCTACCTGAAACAAAAGGACAAAAAAACTACAAAACTATGAGTAAGATGACTAATAGATAGAAACAGGAAATTGCAACCCTATTAAACAGAGTATTATATACTTAAATATTATATAATAGTTAAAGGACAAAAATATTTTTTTAAAAAAGAAGACAATAGCTACTGCAACTCAGAAATTAACTCAGGTGGTTAAGGAAACATGGAGAAGTGAGAGACGTTCCCAAATCTCTCCCCTTGAAACATCAATAAGTTGAACATCTAAAACTCAGCAAAAACACCCAAAATGCACCCAAGCATGTACGAGCATGGGATCAGCGCATAAGAGCTATCAGAGATCAGAACCCCAGGGGGCGAACAGTGGCCTGGAAGTAATAAAGAAGCTGCCTATCTGCAGCTGCCTGAGCTCCCTGAAGGAAGAGGGAGAGGAAAGAAGGAGCAGTGAGTTCCTGCAGAGAGTTCCCTGAACATTCCTGCCTGGGATACCTGTGGCTGCAGGGCCAGGTCATCAGGGCAGAAAGCAGAGAAGCAGGACTAGATCACAGAGGAACAACAGCTGATTTTTGCCAGCCATGGTTGCAAAACCAAGGCTGAGCCACAGTCCCAACCCCCCACCCAGAGGGACATTTCTCCCATACCCTCTGAGACCGAACACTGTGGAGCCCCAGAAGAATCCGAGCAAATGCTGTCAAGACTGTCATTGACACTGACAGGAACTGAAACTGAGGGTAGCGAGAATAATTAAATATTTTGTCCTTTAACTATTATATTAAAAAAAATTTTTAAATGCATTATTAAGACATTATATAAAGCAGGAATTCAAGTGGCTTAGATGCCACTTACTGAAAACCAAAAGAAAAGTGTCTTCTTTGCAACAGGATAAAGAAAGACCTTTATACAATAAATCTTTTTTTCTGGAAAAACAGCAGAATACACTTCCATTAATACCCAGGTAGAGAAATAGTCCACTAAACACCATGAAAAATTAAGGTGACAAGGCATATCAGAAAGAAAAAGAAAAATCTCCATAAAATAAGCTTATAGACATAGAAATCTGTGACTTAAGTAACAGAGAATACAGGATGGTACTTCTGAAAAAACTCAGTGAGATCCAAAATGAGTCATATCAACAATTTTAGACACTGAAGAAAAACAACTAGATGAGCAGAGCAAGGAGATTGAAAACTTCAAAAAAAAAAACAAATAGAACATCTGGAAATGAAGGACACACTGAAAGAGTTGAAAAATGAAATAGCAAGCTTGGGAAATAGAGTTGACTAAATGGAGGAAAGGATCAGTTCTCAAAAACAGAAATCTAGAAATAAATCAGAAGGAAGAAGAAAGAAACCGAAGAATGAAAAATAATGAAAGAAAAATTCAAGAAATAGCTGATACCATCAGGAGAAGAAACATAAGAATGAGCATTGTCGAAGGTGAGGAAAAGGAACAGGGATAGAAAGCATTTTCAGACAAATAGTTGATAATTTCCCAAATCTAGGGAATGAGCTGAAGCTTGGAATTGAAGAAATGAACAGAACACTCAATTATCTAAACTCAAATGGCCTTCTCCAAGACACATTGTATTAAATTATCAAAAAATAATGACAAAGACAGAAATCTCAGGGCAGTCAGGAAGAAAAAAAATGGTAACTTATAAATGTAAACCCATTAAATTATCCTTGGACTTCTCAGCACAAACCTTACAGTCGGAAAGAAATGAAATCAAATATTCAAACTATTAATGAAAAGAAACTACCAGCCTAGAATAATGTATCCTTTAGATATGAAGGAGAAATTAAGACATTTCCAGACATACAAAAATTGAGAGAATTCTCCACTATGAGGCCTACACTACAGGAAATAGAGAAAGGGGTCAGTTCACCTAAAACAAAATGCAAAAAAAAAATAGAAGTAAAGTGACTATTGAGCAAATAGAAGCAGAGGAGTACAATACTTACAAAGAACAGGGCATTAAAAGAATAAATAATAAGAAGAGAATTGTTATAGTAAAATAGTAATGAATATTCAGCATACATAGGAACAAATTCATTAACAATGACTAAAAAGGGGGGAGATTCACAGATCCAAATTTGAAAAGAAAAATAGAGATAAGAAATGCACAGAGGAAAATAATCACTGTATAAACATAACTATCCTTTACATGTTCATAATGATAACCACATGCTAAAGATTCAGAACTGTTGCATATAACATAAAACAAGAATAACTACAGAAAAAAACACGAAAGCCAACCAAAATAAAGAAAATATAAACACAAGGACAAGGAAACAGTGGAAACACCGAGCTACCAGAAAGCAAAAGATAAAATGGCTATAAGAAGACCTCATATTTCCATAATCACTCTAAATGTAAATGGACTGAACTCACCAATAAAAAGGCACAGAGTTGCAGAATGGATCAAAAAACAAAACCCAAACATATGCTGCCTCCAGGAGTCACGTCTCAGCTCCAAAGACAAATATAGACTTAAAGTGAAAGGGTAGAAAATGATATTTCAAGCAAAAGGTATTCAGGGAAAAGCAAGAGTAGTGGTACTAATATCAGAAGAAATAGACTTCAAAATAACAAAGGTAAAGAAAGATACCAAGGGACACGTCATAATAATAAAGGGAATCATGCACCAAGAAGACATAATTCTTATTAATATCTATGCTCTCAATCAGGGAGCCCAGAAATATGTCAATCAATTACTAACAGAACTAAAGGGAGAAACAGACCAAAACACTCTCATAGTAGGGGATTTAAATAGCCCACTGTCAGATATGGACGAATTATCCAAACAGACAATCAATAAGGAAATAACATCCTTAAATGACACATTAGACCAACTGGACATAATTGCCATTTATACAGCCTTCCATCCCAAAACAACTGCTTATACATACTTCTCTAGTGCACATGGAACATTATCAAAAATCGACCACATACTGGGACACTGAGATAGCCTCAACAAATATAAAGGGTTAAAATCATACCAATCATATTCTATAATCATAGTACTTTAAAACTAGAGATCAACTGCAGAAAGAAAGCAGGAAGAACCACAAATACATGGAGATTAAACAACATACTACTTAAGAATTACTGGGTCAGAGAAAAAATAAAATAGAGGTCAAGAGATACATAGAAATGAATGAGAATGATAGTACAACATATCAAAACTTTTGGGACACAGCAAATCAGTCATAAGAGGAAAATTTATATCATTATAGGCCTCCTTCCGAAAACAAGAACAAGCCAAAATAAACAACCTAATGCTTCATCTTATAAAACAAGAAAAGGAAGAAAAAAAGAAGCTTAAAGTCAGCAGAAGAAAAGAAATTATCAAAATTAGAGCAGAAATTTTAAAAAATAATTTTAAAAAATGATAGAAAAAATAAATGCAACAATGATCTGGTTTGGGGGGAAGGTTAATAAAATTTACAAACCCCTGGTTAGAGTCACTAAAAAAAAAACACACAAGGACACAAATAAACCAAATCAGGGATGGAAGAGGGGAAAATACAACTGACATTGCAGAAATACAAAGGATCATACAAGAATAATATGAAAAAGTATACAACACTAAATTTAATAACCTAGAAGAAATGGACCAGTACTGAGAAAAAAAACAACTTTTCTAGACTGAATCAAGAACAACTGGAAAATCTAAATAGACTTATCAGCAGTACGAAAATTGAGACAATCATAAAAAACCTACAAAAAAGTAAAAGTTCAGGACCAGATGGCTTCACCAGTGAATTCTACCAAACATTCAGAGATTTAATACCTATTCTTCTCAAACCCTTTCAAAAATCAAAGAGGAAGAAATACTTCCCAACTCGTTTTATGAGTCCAATATTACTCTAATACCAAAACCTGTGAAAGATAACACACACACAAAAAAACAACTACAGACCAATATCTCTCATGAACACAGATGCAAAATCTTAAATAAGATACTAGTAAACCAAATACAGTAACATATTAAAAATATTATAAGCCATGATCAAGTGGGCTTCATCCCAAAGGCATGGGATGGTTCAACATACACAAATTGATTTATGTCATACACCACATATACAAATTAAAAAATAAGAATCATATGATCATATCTTAGATGCTGAAAAAGCCTTCAACAAGATTCAGCATCCATTCATGATCAAAACACTTAACAAAATTATTATAGAAGGAAAGTACCTTATTATAATAAAGGCCCTATATGGCAAACCCCCAGCCAACATGATACCTAATAGTGAAAAACGAAAACCTTCCCCCTAAGATTAGGAACAAGGCAAGGCTGTCCACTACCTCCACTGCTATTCAATATAACATTGGAGGTAGTAGAGAGTGCTATAAGGCAAGAAAAGATATAAAAGGCATCTAAATAAGAAAAGGAGAAGTCAAACTGTCACTATTTGTGGATGACTTCATTCTCTATATAGAGAACCCTAAAGACTCCAAAAGAACACTACTAGAAATGATAAGAAAATACAGTAAAGTCTTTAGATATAAAATAAACATTAAAAAATCCATAGCTTTTTTATAGTCTAATAATGAAGTGTCAGAAATAGTAGTGGAAAATATTCATTTTGCAATTGCAACAAAAAGAGTAAAATACTGAGAAATAAATTTAATTAAACAAGTGAAGGACCTATATAATGAAAACTATAAGACTCTATTAAAATAAATCGAAGAAGATACAAAGAAATAGAAAGATATATGTTCTTGGATTAGAAGAATCAATATAGTTAAAATGACCATATTACCTAAAGCATTATACAGATTTAATGTAATCCTCATCAAAATCCTATCAGAATTTTTTAGAGAAACAGAACAAGAAATCATCAGATTTTTATGGAAGCACAAAAGATGCTAAATCACCAAAGCCATCTTAAGAAAAAAGAATGAGGCCAGAGCCATCACTCTGCCTGACTTCAAATTATACTACAAAACAACAATAATCAAAATGGCATGGTATTGGCAGAAAAACAGACACATGGACCCATGGAACAAAAAAATCAAGAGTTCAGAAGTAAACTCAAATTTATATGGACAAATTATTTTCAACAAAAAATCCAAAAACATACAGTGGAAAAAGGAAAGTGTCTTTAATAAATGGTGCTGGGAAAACTGGAAAGTAACCTGCAAAAGAAAAACTAAACTGTTATCACCACACACCAAAATTAACTCAAAATGAATTAATGACCTAAATATAAGACTTGAAACAATAAAATATATAGAATAAAACATAAGAACTAAACTCAAGGACCTTGGACTTAAAGAGGATTTGATGAATTTGACCTCAAAGCAAGCAAAATAAAAGCTAAAATAAATAAATGGGATTATATCAAATTTAAAAAGCTTCTGCTCAGCAAAAGCAACCATCAATAAGGTACAAAGACAACCATTTGAATGGGAAAATATATTTGCAAACAACACCTCTGATAAGAGCCTAATATCCAAAATATACAAAGAACTCATACAACTCAATAACAACAACAACAAAACGATCCAATCAAAAATGGGCAGAGGACCTGAACAGACACTTCTCCCCAGAGAACATGCAAATGTCCAACAAATATATGAAAAGATGCTCAACATTGCTAGTTAATAGGGAAATGTAAATGAAATCCACGATGAGATCCATCTCATACCTATTCAAATAGTTATAATCAACAAGACAAGTAATAACAAATGTTGGAGAGGATGCAGAGAAAAAGGAACCCTCATACACTGCTGGTGGGACTACAAATTGGTACAGCCACTATGGAAAACATTATGGAGGTTCCTCAAAAAACTAAGACTTGATCTACCATATTATCCAGCAATC
Organism: Macroglossus sobrinus; assembly: GCA_004027375.1. Taxonomy (NCBI): domain Eukaryota; kingdom Metazoa; phylum Chordata; class Mammalia; order Chiroptera; family Pteropodidae; genus Macroglossus; species Macroglossus sobrinus. The sequence goes on from PVKZ01003567.1 coordinate 8,237, forward strand.
CCTCTACTGGGTATTTACCCCAAAGATTTGAAAACCCATATCCGAGAAGTTATTTGCACACTGATGTTCATAGCAGCATTATTCACAGTGGCCAGGACACAGAAGGAACAGAAATGTCCTGCGATAGATGACTGGCTAAAACAATCTGTGGTCCATATATACAATGGAATATTACTCAGCCATAAGAAGAGATGAAATACTGCCATTTGCGAAAACATGAATGGACCTTGAGATAATCATACTAAGTGAAATAAGCCAGACAGAAAAAAAATGGAAAATCACATGATATCACTTATATGTGGGATATAAACCTAAAAGCAACAAATGAGCAGGACAAACAAACAGAGACTCATAGACATGAACTATAGACTAGTGATTACCAGAGGAGTATAGACAGTGGTTACTAGTGGAGTGGGGAAAGTAGGGGAACGTAGATGGTGTAAAGGGGGTCAAATATAGGGGGCATGTGAGGGTGAAGTGCAAATGGGATTAAATATGTGGTAGCTGAAAAAAACTGGACTTTGGGTGATAAACACACAATATAATATACAGATGTCAAATGATAATGTACACCTGAAAATTACATAATTGTATTAACTAATGTTACCCCAATAAACTTAATTTTTAAAATTAAAAAACGGAAAAATACTCCATGGTTATGAATTGAAAAAAATTATATTTTTAAGTGTCCACTCTACTCAAAGCAATCTACAGATTCAGTGCAATCTCTAACAAACTCCAATGACATTTTTCACAAAAATAGTATAAACCACTCTGAAATTTTTATAAAACCACAAGAAAAGCCCTAAATGTTCAAAGCAATCTTGAGAAAGAAGAAAAAGCTGGAGGTATCGTGCTTCGTTATTTCAAATTATATTACAAAACTATAGTAATCAAAACAGCATGATATTGGCATGAAAACAGACACTTAGATGAATGGAACAAAATAGAAAACCCAGAAATAAATCCATGCGTATACAGTCAATGAATTTATGACAAAGAACCCAAGAATACACAACAGGGGAAAGGATAGTCTCCTCAAGAAATGGCGTTGAGAAAACTGGACAGCCACATGCAAAAGAATAAAAGTGAACTGCTGTCTTATACCATATCCCAAAGTCAGCTCAGAATGAATTAAATACTTGAATGTAAGATCTGAAACCATAAAACTCCTAGAAGAAAACATAGGTGGCAAGGTCCTTGAAATTGGTGTTGGCAACAATTTTTTTTTAATTTGACACCAACAGTGCACAGAAGCAAAAAATATCAAGCAGGACTGCATAAAACTAAAAAAGCTTTTGCACAGCAAAAGAACCATCACCAAAAGGAAAATGTAACCTAGAAAAAGGGGGAAAATATTTGCAAATCATATACCTGATAATGGGTTAATGTACAAAATATATTAAGAACTCTTATAACTCAATAGAAAAACAATCTGATTTAAAAATGGGCACAGGATCTGAATAGACATTTTTCTTAAATAAATAAATAAATAAATAAATAAATAAATAAATAAATAAATAAATAATGAAGACACATAAAAAATGGCCAACATGTACTTGAAAAGGTGCTCGATATCACTAATCATCAAGGAAGGGGAAACCAAAACCACACTGAGATGTTACCTAATGCCTGTTAAAATGGCTGTTATCAAAAAAGTAAGGGTAACAAGTGATGTTGAAGATGTGGAGAAAAGGTAACCATTGCACACTGTTGGTGGGACTACAAATTGATGCAGCCACTATGGAAAACAGTATGGAGAATCTCCAAAAAATTTAAAATAGAATTACCTTATGAGCCAGCAATTTCACTTCTGGGTGTAAATAAACTCACAATCTCAAAAAGATATGTGTACCCCATCTTCACTGCAGTATTATCTACAATAGCCAGAACATGGAAACAACCTAAGTGTCTATTGATGATGAATGGATAAAAAAAATGTGTAATATATATGCAATGGAATATTATTCAGTCATAAAAAGAAGAAAATCCTGCCATTTGTGACAACCTGGATGGACCTTACGGGAGTTACACTTAGTGAAATCAATGAGAAAGAGAAAGGTATGGAGTGGGGATGAGTGAAAGGGGTAAAAGTGGTCAAAAGGTATAAACTTCTATTTATAAGATAAATAAATCCTTGGAGATCTAATGTACAGCATTAGATGACTATAGTTAAAACTACTATGTGGTGATGAATATTAACAAAACTTATTGTGATAATCATTCTGCAATATATACATATCAAATCATTAATCTGTACACCTAAAACTAATACAATGTTATGTGTCAATAATACTTTAATTTTTTAAAATGTAAAAAAAGTAAAAATAATCTGTAACATGGCTGTCTCATTTTCTAATTCTTACAGGTCAGACCCAGTTTCAGACATTCTAGCTCAGTTTCCCTATATGTACACTTAATACTTTATCAGATCACATCTTCTGACTGGGTTTGAAAAATAGAATCATTATACTCATAAAGTTTCAAGTTCATAAATTAGTATCATCTGGAGCTTATGAGAGGTAGGTAATGTAGCATGGGCCTTAAAATCTAGTTAATTCTTTGTTAAGGTAATATATACTTGCTAAATAAAATTCAAACAATACAAAAAGGTGTAACTTGAAAAATGAAGATCTTACTCCCTAGATAATCACTGTTTCTTGTGGCTCCTTATAGATATTTCTACACACATACAAGCATCCTTCCATTTACTCCTCTTTTTCCACAAGTGGAGTTGTACTATAGAGATTGTACAGTATTTTGCATTTTTCAGTTAACATAGCTTAAATATATTTTCATGTCATGACTATGTCAATAATATACATGTAGAGGTACCAATCTCTTTATAGTTGCCATGTGAATAACAAATTAGAGAAGTGGATTAATAGAAGAATTATCTTGTAAAACAAAAAATAAAACAAAACTAAAATAAAAACTTTGGAGCACCAAAGAATATTATCAAGAAAGTGAAAAGATAAACTACAGAAGGAAATAAAATATTTGCAAATCATATATCTAAGAAGAGTCTAGTATCAGAATACATAAATAACTTATAATTCGACAACAACAAAAGACAAACAGCCCAATTAATAAATGGGTAATCTATCAAATAAACATTTCTCCAAAGGTGTACAAATGGCCAATAAGCACATGCAAAGGCAATCAACTTCATAGGTCATCAAAAAAATGCAAATAATTAATGACTATAATTAAAAACCAGTGGAAAATAACAAATGTTGGTGAGGATGTGGAAAAATAGGAACACTCAAATATTTCTGGTGGGAATGTAAAATAGTGTAGCCTCTTTGAAAAACAGTGTGACAGGTCCTCAAACAATTAAACATAGTGTTACCATGTGACTCCACAACTTCACTCTTAGATATATACTCCAGAGAAATGACAACAGATTTCCATGCAGAAACTTACATACTAATGTTTATAGCAACATTTTTCAGATAGAAATAACCCAAACATCCATCAACAGATGAGCAGGTAAAGAATTTGTAGTAGATACATACAATAGAATATTATTCAGCCATAACAAAGAATGAAGTGCTGACACATGCTACAACTTGGGTGAACCTCAAAACCATTGTGCTAAAATAAAGAAGCCAAGTACAAAAGATTATATATGATTTCTTTTATATATAATGTCCCACATAGGCAAGTCCATAGAGACAGAAAGCAGGTTAGTGGTTGTCAGTGCTTGGCAGGAAGTAGGGAGTGGAGAGTGATTACTTAAAGGGAATAGGGTGTTCTGCTGGGGTGACAAGAAAGTTTTCAGACTAGAGATGTGGTGGATGGAACAACATTGTGAATACACTAAGTGCCATTGAATTGTACACTTAAAAGATTATTTGCATGTTACATGACTTTTACAAAGAGAGTTTTTAATTTGCTCAAAAGAACCACTGTCTTCAGGGACTTCAGTCCATTAGCTTTTGTCCAACTAACAGGTGAGTTGTTTATATTCATTAAAAAGACTTGGTTTTGGCTTGAGGGTCAGTGAACTGGAGAGGAAATAGTACTAGATGCAGGAGGAATATTTTTGATTACTTGCTGTACATTTCAAAAAAGAATAAAATAGTGTTTTCTTTAAGAAAAAAGGAAAGAAAAATGCAGCTGCTTATTGAAAAATTGATCTGATGGTGTTTTCAAAGAGAGAAATAAGAATTATTTTTTAAATGGAAATAAAATTAGTTGTATTGATCAGACAATAAGAAACAAGATGGGACAATGTAAATTCTCTCCTTCCAATAGTTTAAAAGCTTTGAATCACACTGTTTATTTTTTAATGGTCTTCTTCATGTGGAGAAGACTTTAAACCTGTGCTGGAGAGTCACATCATCATAGATGGCACAGCTCATGAGCCAATACCCTATAAGGAATTCCTACCTTTCACTCCTCTCCATTCCTTGGACTGACAGAAGTTTTCACTGTGAATGTAATTTTCTATTTCTATGCTGTGGTTGCCCCAAATGGTGAGCCCATTACCTATAGTTGTTGAAATGTACATTATGTTGGGGGCAAGGTAATAATACATTGAGTACCTTGACAAAGAGCACCATCAGCAACTCATTTTCTTCTTTCTCATTACTTGATACTACCTCTAGCTGCACTGATGAATCTGAAAAAGCAAAGAAGAAAAAAATGTTTTGTGTACTGTTTCTATAATGATACAGCACCATCTAATGATTTCCCCTGTGGAGTGTTGCCCAGTAAGTCAATTTTGTGATCTAAAAGTAAATTCAAATAAGACCTCTAATTCAGTTGGGTATTCACCACCAATTTGCCATTGGTGTTTGAATAAAAAAAATATTTGAGTATCTGTTTAATTTAACACGATCACAACTGTTCTATTATTCCCCTTCCCCACCTCTCTGTGTTTGGTAAAGCCACTCCTTCTAAAGCCACTAGCACTGACCTCCAAGATGTCAAACAAACACACACAAACACACACACACACACACACACACACACACACACACACAAGTAAAGAAGGAAAACATTTTTCAATACATGCTTCCAAATAATATGCAAGGGAATGGTTTACCAACCTGCCTCACCCAAATAAACACAGTACCTGAGGAATACAGAGCTTAAACTGCTAATACATATGGACCATGGATATACAGATGTTTATCCACAAACTTATTCCTTCCCCTCAACTGTATATTAGAGAGTACTGAAAGACCCCCCCCACTGATGTAACTAAATATTATTATTTTTTAATCCTAAGAAACTCCTGATAATAATCCCAGAGAAAGAATGAATGATATATTTGACAGGAGCAAAATGTGACTTAAAGAAAAGTTATCATTAAAAGTTCATTTTTTTTGCTTTGTTTTGATTGTATAGTGAAAAAAGTTGACCTCAATAACCATCCACAGTATATAAGTCTCAGATGAGCATAAGTGAGTTAGATATAATTCTGATGTGTCTTACATTATTGATCTGTCCATATGCAAGCAATTATACAAAAAAGGGTTGATACAGATATCATCTTGATATCAGATTCTATCCTATAACTGTATACAGATACTTTCTAAATCCAATTTGAAGTTTTTATTAGGTTCTATTGTAAATATGTGACCCCATTTTATTATTCTGTATTTCTCACAAATTTGCACAAATACTGTTATCTCTTTTTGTTCTTCATTCCAAAAATAACAACTTCCTTCAAGAGACTTAGAACCACAAACACACAAATGTCTTTACTAGTATATTCAGTTTTAGTTATGGTGCAAATTTTGGCCTATTGAGTTTTCTTCAGTTTACTTATATAGCCATGCCACACTGGAGGGACCTAGCAAAATAATCCCATGGCTTGTATAGCATTATTTTTGTTTAAGCCAGTAAGCAAAAAATAACAGATCGAATTTATTGTGGACATACAAAGATGCAGTTTCTCAGTTGTTCTTGAAATTGAAAGTGTTTTAAACTATAATGCATACTCTCCTTTCTCTGACCTTTCTAGAGAGGTACAAGCAGGATATAAACACAGTAAATCTAATTAATTCAGATTCCACTCGTTTATACATTTTGTATTTCAGGAAAGAGTTAGATATGAAGCTTAAACTTTGCACTATATCTCTTTTTAGTATTTATTTAAAGAAGTTGTTTTCAACTAATATCTAACATTTTACACCTCTTATATCAAATATTTGATATAGTAATAGTAAAGTTATATCTATGTATTAAAATAAATCTGAGTTTCTTAATTGGATTCAACTTTGATTTGTTTTAATTAATGATACTTGAAATTACTTAATGGCATTTCAAAGATATCCTTTATAATATAAAGTTTTCAGTAACTGAGGCTGGCTTTCCAGTTAGTCTGAATCAGTAAAACTGAACTAATATTAGTTTTCTTTGAGGAACCTCTAAGGGATCAGAACTCAGAGTTTAGATAGAGCTGAAACATCTTGGGGTAAACCTACAAGCTCTGTGACTTCTTAGGCAAGTGACTTCACACTTCTGTGCTTCGACTTACCCATCTATAAAATGGGAATAATAATAGTACCTACACCATAGAGTTGCCACTATAAATTGAGTTAACCTTTTAAAGTACCTAGAACATAGTAATTACTATGCACTTTAAAAATTTCATATTAACAATTAAAACTAATTTATTAGGTTTGCTTTAGTTATCTTTAAGGCCTGCATAAAATTAAATGCACAAGGCTTATCTGTACCCACTGCTTAGCCTCTTGTGGTACTACCTATGGTATGGCAACAGTTATGATTTTAGGAAGGATCTATTTCATTTTTATGTTAATTATTATATATTCATGTATAAAATATATATCCTATGTATTATTAGAAAAAAAACTATAAAATTTGCTCATTAAAGAGGGATAGTAGTCACTAAAGCCCATGTTTCTGTACTATGGAAGCTCACCTGGAGGAGAAGCCCAGTATAGATAATCTCAGATCTCCAGATCACTTTAACAGCATGGTCCTCTGAGCCATGCAGATCTTGAGGACAGTGATGTCATTGGACCCTATTATCATGAGGCAAATTCAGCCTGTCCTAGGAACATGAGCCTTGTGGTTCCTAACACTGCAGGTAACATGGATCCCGCAGTCACACAGATCCCACTACTATGTGGCAGTCCCAGGTTTATAGGCCACACGAACATGGAAGCTCCCAAGCCACAAAGAATGTGATCACTACCTTAAGGGACAGTCTCCCAACCCCCATACTCCTTAATAGACCTACCTTCCCATCAAGTGAGCATTGTTGGTTCAAGGGCTATTGGTCACATGGATCCTGCAACCATATGAATGATACAGCTATGACATACTGATCAGAGCACAGTAGGGGCTCTTGAATTCCTATGTCATGTGGTCTCTCTGATTGACAACTATAGTCATGTGGTAGATTTAGTTTGTCCAGTTACGTGAACATCACAGATTCCTAAATCCTGTAGGTCACTTGGATCCTGTTGTCACGTGAAGCTTAGCCTCACAAGGTAGGTTCAACCTCTCAGTCATGTGAGCACTGCAGGCATCGCTGTTGGTGAATCATATGAATACATACTTCCTATGGTCATGTGGCAGACCATACAGGTGAAGACTGTAGGCTTCTGGACCTTTCAGGTCATATGGATCTAGTGGTCATATGAGATCCTCTGGTTATGTGTCAGACCCAACCTTTAGATCTGTTGGAATTCTCCTGAACTGTAGCTGAGCTTAGTCTTCTGCAGATTCAGATACTAAAGACTTTTATAACTGTGGTCCACATTAACTCCAGCCAAACTTTAAAGAGACTGCCTCAGATCCCAGTTTTTCCACTAACTTTTACATTCTGCTGGTAGGTGGTATTCTGAAAGGAGGGGCACTGGTCAGTACTAAAATTTTGTGTAGAGAACTGAGTACTAAGGGGAAGCTAAGCAACTTGAGACCAAGACCTGGCCAAATGTCAGAGGGCCTAAAAGGTAGAAGAAGAGGGCCTTCTGACTGGAGCCAATATTTTGTGCACCTGGCAGAGTAAGTTTGTTAGTGTGCACAACCTGATTCTGTACTCATAGGAGCTGCTGTTGATAGAAAGTGGTGGAAGAGAAGGCACTAGGAGGAAGGGGGCTTATTGACTTGTATATCATCTGTCAAGGACAAGATTCCAGAAGCCTGTGGGCTTTGTCTTTTTCTACCCTAACTTCCACAATAAAGCCCTACCCTTGCCTACCATATTATCATATATATTATTTATGTGGTGAAATGGCCATAAGCCATTTTGTGTATTTTGTGTATCAATTTCCTCTCCTTCTACTTACACCTTCACCCACTGTGTCATGACCTCTTCTGCCCACATCATTACTAAGGACACAGAGATCTCCTATATGACAATTTGTGTAGACTTTCAAATCATCTTAATTTTGGTACTGCATGTGATTCTGTAAAGATTCTCTTTACTGTCTTGATTTACTTTCTCATACACATTGTAAACATTATCAAACACAAGCAAAGAAGGAGAGCGAGAGAGAGAAAAAAACTTTTTTGAAAAAATTGATGTTTTAATTAAACTGTCCAAAAAAAATCAGCATGTAAAGATTCAGAATTTCTTTCTTATACTGTGATGACATGCTACTGAAAAGGTCACAAAGATGTAGTAATGGGTTAAGGATAGGAGCCTACGTGCTAATCGCCACGTCTCGCTTCTGGATACCTGCCTGCTTGTTAAGAGTTATTGTTTGACTATCACCCATAGGAACCTAACATTTTAACATTACACTTTCTGCTTCTGTACACCCGCTTGCACACCTGACCTGTGGGTTGACAGGTAGTGAATAAAAAAAAAATAGACCTTTGTGTTCAGACAGAATGAAGAATGAGATTTTGGGCTTAAAACCCTTGTACCCTTATGTTTCGGGGCTGCTCCTTTGGAAGGACAGCCGCCGGCTAATAAATTGCCTCTAATATCAGAGCACTCAGGTTGAGTCTGGTTATTCTGGTCACAACACTTACTTTTTTAGTTCAATAGTTTTACAAAGTACATATTAAAAGGTGGGGAAGGGAGAGGGGGCAATAATCTTTTAGTGCCTAGAATCTCTAAATGGCTTAACTAGCCCAGCCAGACACTACTCTTTCTGGGTTTTCCCTTAATTTTATAACCATTGTTTCTTAGACTCCTTCCTTAAGACACCATAGTTTCCTTCTTGTTCTCACAGGAAGGAAAATAACTGATACAAGAAAAGTATGGGAAAACCTGCAATCATGTGTTCTTGTCTGGAAATAATAGGACACTTCCACTCACAATTCATTGGCCAGAACTATTCACTGGCCAAGAGTGTCAAGAAGTATAGTCCTACCAAGTGCTTGAAATGGGAGAGAAATGAAAATACTTGACAAATAGCACATGAAGAAACTGAAGCTTAGAGAAATTAAGTATTTGCCTAAAACCATATAAAAAGAAAGTGACAGAGCCAAAATCCAGATATGTAAAATTTCAAAATCCATGTTTCTACTCTTATTGTTTTCTATACCATATGATATCCTGTTAAGTTCCTATGTAATAGAAATCCTATGTAATGTAAATCCCTCTCCCTCAATTATCTAAAATTGAATAGACATGATGAGATTGGTTAAAATCCCCAGCATTAAGCTGCAAAACTTTACCAACCAAATAAATATACTGTCTATTTTTGTATCCATTATTCAATAATAAACTTATAAATAAACCCTAATTATATTCACTATAGCCAAAGAAATAAATAATAAAAATAAGAGCACAAGTGAATGAAATTGATAACAGATGTAAAAAGTTTATTAATAATGCTAGCTGTTGGTACTTTGAAAAGATAATAAAAACTCCTCTGGCACAACTGATCAAAAAAATAAAAGTGCAGGTAGAAATAAATAACATTAGGAATAAAAAGGGTGTCATGATTACAGGTATTGTAAAGATTTAAAAGATAAGATAGTATAAAAATAACAAATAATTTTAAAATTTGGAAAAAAGATATATTACTGGAAAAAATATTAACTTTGCCAATTGAATCAAGGAGAAATAGAAAACATTAACATGATAATTACTTGTAGAGATCAACAGTTAAAATTTTTACACAGAAAAAAGATCAAATACAGAAGGTTTTACACATGAATTTTCAGTAGGCAGGATTTTAGGCCCCCATGATCTTTGTCTCTGATATTATGCCTGTGAATATGTTATACTACAAGTCAAAAGAGACTTTACTGATGGGATTAAGGTTGCCAATCAGTTTATCAAAGGAAACAAAAATGTTAGTTCTACAGCTGCATGGAATTGAATTTTGATCATGATATGATGAGCTTCAAACTGAATTCTACCCCAGAATCTCCAAAATAGAACACAACATCACTGACATCTTGATTTGAGCCTATAAGAAAAAGCAGAGAAAGCATCCATGCCTACCTGATTTCTAACCCACAGAACTACGAATAATAAATGGGTGCTGTCTTAAAGTGCTGAATTTTTGTTAATTATTTATCACAGCAAGAGAAAACTAATATAAAACTTTTTGGAGACCGAAAAGAAATGGTGTAGAAGATTGATGCTCTTTTCATCCCTCTGGTAACCAAATCAAAGTTGTGACGGAAACAAGAAGCAGCAGAAAGGAAAAATCACCTGGGATCTTGATGAACAAACCATACAAATAGGGAGAAATCAAAGAAAGCACCCTGCAATGGCAGGAGGTAGGACAGGCGAAGATACAGGGTTTCTCAGCTGCCTGGTTTCAAGCAGCTGAGACAGAGGCTATGGCAATGGCAGTGGCAGAAATCACAAGTGGATTTTCACAGTGACTGAACTGCTTGCTTTGAGCACCACTGCCAGTTGGGGCACCAGGGACTCACAAGGAGACATTGTCAGAGGAGGGTCAAGGTAAAACTTGTTATATACAGAAGTATCGGTGGTATCCATTGTTCCCTATTGAGCCCTCCTCACTCCCAGTGCAGGGACACAGAACAGCCATTTCATCAAACTGGATAACATAGGTTGCTCTCTCCAGAAGATTCTCTGAAACCCTGCCTCCCCTAACTTGTGGCCCCATCCAAGCCACTTCCAGATGTGAACTCAACAAGTCAGGTGCTCCTCGTTAAGCAGCACCTAGGCTCAGTGGAGGCAGCTGGCCTCAGTTTCCGGCATGGCCTTTTGAGGCAACTATAAGCACAGAATCTGTGGATTGCTTGCTGAATCTTAACAGGTGACTCTGGAGAGGTAGAGGCTTTGGCTAAGTTAGGCCTATATATGAATCCCTCTCAGGACTATGCCACTGGACAGACACCTACTTCACAAATCCACACTAATAAGACCAGAAGACTTAGGAGCTTTGCTTAATACATAGACACAGACACAGAAAAGCAGCCAAACTAGGAAGACAAAGAAGCAGAAACTATATGAGAGAACAGAACAGAGATCCACAGAGATCCAGATATAGCAGAGTCAATTTATCTAACAGATGCAGAGTTCAAAACACTGATTATAATGATGCTAAATGAACTTTTGGAAAGGGTAGAAAATTTCAACAAAGAGATAAAGATAAAATTAAAAATTATAAAAGGAAACCAGTCTGAAATGAAGAACACATTATCTGAAATGAGAATATTAAGTGGGAAAAAAAAGTAAATAAAGAAAAGGATCAAATGCCCTATCTAGAGAATGGGAAAGCCAAGAACACACAAACAGAATGGCAAGATATAAAATGCCAAGATTATAAAAATAATTTAAGGAGCATATGGGACACTATTAAGGGACCAAATATCCATCTGATCGGCGTAACTGAAGAAAATCAAGATGCTGAACAGCTGTTTGAAGAAATAATGATGGAAAACTACCCTAATCTGGTGAAAAAAATTGACATAAAATCCAAGGAAGTTCAGAGAGTTCCAAAAATAAGGGATCCAAAAAGGCCCACACCAAGATACATCATAATTAAAAGGCCAAAGGTTAAAATACCAAAAAAAAATTAATAGCAGCAAGAGAAAAACAGATAATTACATATAAGGGAACACCCATGAGGCTAGCAGCTGATTTCTCAAGAGAAACTATGCAGAACAGAGGGCTTGGCAAAAGTATTGGACAAGATGAAGACCCAGGATCTACAACAAGGGATACTTTATCCAGTAAAGCTATCATTTAGCATTAAAGGACAGATAAAGAGCTTCCCACACAAAAATAAGATAAAGGAATTTATCACCACCAAGCCAGTATTACAGAAAATGGAGGTAATTCTTTAAGAAGAAAAAATATAAGACTCACTTTAGATTAAAAGACACACACAGACTAAAGGGAAGAGGATGGGGAAAAAATATTGTTTTGATGGACCTAGAAGGTATTTAAGTCAGACAAAGAAAGATAAATACTATATGATTTCATTTATATGCAGGATCTAAGGAATAAAAAGTACAAACTAATCAAAAAAACTCACAAATATAGTGAACAATTTGGTGACAAACAGAGGGGAGGGGTTTTTGGAGGGCTGGGAGAATGGGGTGAAGGGTTAAAGAAGTACAAATTAGTAGCCGATAGATAGTCACGGGGAGGGGAAGAATGGCAGAGGGAATGCAGTTAGCATTAATAGGTTGGCTAAATGGAGGGTCAGAGGAGGGAGGGAGCAATTGTGGAAAATTGTTTTACAAACTGTATAGATGTCTAACCAATGTACTGTATACTTGAAACTAATTAAAATAAATAAATTAAATTTTAAAAAATTTCCCCTGACACATAGGAACAGATAAATCAATCTTACAGAATATATTTCAAGTTGTTTATCTCAAGAATGCAAGGTTGGTTTAACATTAGGAAAACTATAATGTAATTCTCCATACTAACAGAAAAAAAAGAAGGAATAAAAGAATGGTTCTCTCAAAAGAGCCAGGAAAAGAGCGATCTGATCAAATTAGCAATCATGCAGGAATCAAAGCATAACAAGAAATCTCAGCAAACAAGGAATAGAAGGATTTTTTAAAAAAATAAGACTGATACAGATTGTAAACAAAAATCTACTTTCACTTACCACTGAAACAATATCAAAGATAAACAAATTATGTTATGTCCATAAAATTACATATTACCTAGAAAAAAAGAGCAAAAACATGAATTAATATCAAGAACATGCTGAGCGAAAGAAGATGGACAAATAAATACATGCTGTATTCCATTTATATGAAATTTTTGTATAGGATAAACTATTTTGTAATGCTAAAAAGAAGATCTAGATTTATTTGGTGCCATGGAAACTAATTGGGCATGTTTCATAGCATTTGTAAATGTTTTACATCTTTATTATTGTAGTGATTCAGGTAATCAATATATATGTTTTCTTTTAATTTGCTTTAATGTACACAAATATGTTATTTTTACTTTTAGGAAGATTTTATTTTTGGAGAGCTTTTATATGAAATATTTTATAAATTTATTAATAAAATAAAACTAAATTTTGGTCAATAAATAAATATTTCAAACTATTATTTAACTTTAATTATTTTTAGAACTCCTTTTCACTCTCAAGAAAGCAAACCTCAGTTTGCATAATAAACTATATGGCTCATTTTATAATTACCACTTCAGGATATAGGCCTAAAGAAGTTAAGAAACTTGTCCAAATGGTGCAGCTTGGATTCAAATCTAGGTTTATTCCTCTCCATAGTCCTCACTGTCCCATGCCTCAACAATGACCACTCTGCCCAGCACTAAGAAATAAATAAGTGATATATTGTGTCACATGTGATTATAGAGATGTGAACAAGTGCTGTAAAGGGAAAAGGGGCAAATTATTTTTCCTGGGAGATCACAGCAGGCTCTAAAGAGAACTCAATACATCTAGTTAGACTGGTGGGAGGAGTTTACCAGGTAGAGAGAGAAATGTAGTAGAGAAAAAAGAAAGAAGACAGCCGAAGGCATAGAGACTCAGGAAAATACAGATAAAAATGAGAGGGGTCCTTGTTGTGGCCAATATTGAATAGACCAAACCAAGTATGTTCTCAAAGGCTGTTTATTAGCCAGTGGCTGTCCTTGCTAGGAGCAGCCCCAAACAAGAATCATGTCCAGCTTATATACAATTGACTGTTTCTCATGTCATGCAAGTGAGCAGGGCAACACATGCTAATCACCAAGGAACACTCCCTTGCTCCCAGTCCAGAAGCCTGGTACTCAGGATTACCAGCCAGCACAAGACTTAAGAGAAGTTAACAAGAGGGTTGAAACCATCCACCCAACTGTACCCAACCTGTACACTCTTTTAGCTTACTACCTCCGGAGAGAACTGTTTATATTATATTAGATTTAAAGGATGCTTTCTTCAGCATTCCCCTAGCCCTCAGCGGTCAGCCTATCTTTTCCTTTGAGTGGACAGACCCAGAGAAGAGATCCTTGGGCCAACTAACCTGGACACATTTACCATAAGGATTAAAAAATTCTCCTACCCTATTCGATGAGGCCCTAAGTGCAGATCTCCGTTTCTTCTGTCAACATAATTTTGACTATACGTTACTCCAGTATGTTGATGATTTACTATTAGCAGCTAAAACCAAGGAGATCTGTCTCGCAGCAACCAAGGACTTACTCTGTACCCTAGAGGCATATGAGTACCAAGTTTCTGCTAAGAAAGCCCAGCTGTGCACCCAGTCAGGGACCTACCTCAGGTATACCCTCGAAGGAGGAAAACGGACTCTCTCCCGGCAGAGGATTGAAGCCATTCTCCAGATTCCGGTACCCACCATCAAGAGACAGGTAAGAGAATTCCTTAGAGAGGTGGGCTATTGCAGATTTTGGATTCCTTGATTCGCAGAGATCGCAAAGCCCCTGTACTCAGGTACAAAAGGAAATCAGCCCCTCAATTGGACAGACAGAATAGAAGGCCTTTGACCTTTTCAAGCAGGCGCTCATATCAGCCCCAGCCCTTGCTCTTTCGGATATCACCAAGGGATTTCATCTTTTTGTGAGTGAGACCAAGGGAATCACCAAAGGGGTCATAACCCAAACGCTAGGTCCATGGTGCCAACCAGTAGCCTATCTATCAAAAAGACTAGACTCAGTGGCTTCTGGGTGGCCACCCTGCCTATAAGCCATAGCAGCGATGGCTTTCCTAGTTAAAAAAAAACTGACAAACTTACCCTTGGGCAGAATCTAGACATTACTGCCCCTTACGCGGTAGAGACCCTTCTCTGCAGTAGCCCAGGATGATGAATGACTAACTCCAGAATCACTCAATACCAGGTTCTCCTCCTCGACCAGCCAAGGATCAACTTCTCCAAAACCACTGTCATCAACCCAGCCAATCTGTTGCCAGACCCAGACCCCCAGACCCCCATTCATGATTGCACAGATTTCACTGATGCTGTGTGTTCCTTATGGCCAAACCTCAAAGAATCTCCTCTGCTTGAGGCTGATGAAGTTCTGTTCACGGACATGAACAGCTTCATGCAAGAAGGAAGAAAGTACGCTAGGGCAGCAGTCGTAACTCTAACTGGCACCATCTGGGCACAAGCTCTTCCCCATGGGACTTCTGCTCAAAAGACAGAACTCATCACTCTCACTGAGGCACTAAGATGAGGAAAGGATAAGGCAGTCACAATATACACTGACAGCCGATATGTCTTTGCCACTGTACATGTACACGGAGCCATCTACAAAGAAAGAGGGCTTCTAACTTCAACTGGGAAGGATATCAAGAACAAGAAGGAAATCTTAGCCTTACTTGAAGCCATATAGATGCCTAAGGCTCTGGCTATTGTCCATTGTAAAGGGCATCAAAAAGGGAATAGTCTCATGACTGAGGGAAACTGACAAACTGATGCAAAGGCAAGAATAATGGCTACAAGGCCAGTGGGGCCCCCACCATATCTAGTGACTATTGTCCCTTACCCAGAACTACCTCCATCTCTGACCTATATGGCAGAAGAAAACATATATTTTCAAGATAAGGGAGCCACTAGGAACCAACAGGGGTGGTGGACGACCCCAGATGGAAAAATCGGGCTCTCATGGCCCTTGGAAGGACTCTCCTCCACCAACTACACCAGACCACACACCTAGGGTGAACTAAGAAGCTCCAAGCTTTAGACCTCTACTTTCACTTGTTAGAAGAGAGAAGAACTGCAGAGAAGATTGCCTCACAATGGTAGACTTGTGCCCATGTTAATCCAAAGAAGGGGAAGATAGAAGAACCTAAGCATAGGGAAAGAGAAACTTATACAGGAGACCACTGGGAAGTCAATTTCACTGAGGTAACCCCGACTGTGGGGGACTACAAATATTTATTTGTTTTTATAGACACCTTTTCAGGATGGGTAGAGGCCTTCCCCACCAGGAAAGAGACTGCCTTAGTAGTTACTAAGAAACTGCTACAAGAAATCCTCCCTTGATTTGGTCTCCCTGGAACTTTAGGGTCAGATAACAGGCCAGCCTTCATAGCAAAGGTATCACAACAATTGGCTAGCTACCTAAATTTACAATAGAAACTCCACTGCACTTACCAGCCCCAAAGTTCAGGCCAACTAGAGTGAATGAATCAGACCCTAAAAGAGACATTAGTCAAGTTAGGATTAGAAACTGGTGAGACCTGGGTAGAACTTCTCCCCTTTGCTCTTCTCCAAGCCAGGTGTACTCCATATATTAATGGATTTATCCCATTTAAAATTTTCTTTGGAAAACCCCCACCTTTAGTACCTAGAATAGAAGATGAGAAAAAGGCAGAACTATGTAACCTTGTATTACTTAAGTTTTTATAGGCCCTTGAAAGTGTACAGAAGGAGGTTTGGTCCCAGGTTCGTGCTGTCTACTCAGTCCCAGGGAACGAACTTCCCCATCAGTTTCGGCCCGGGGACTCTGTGTGGATCCGGAAGTTCACTTCAAGTGAACTTCCGGAAGTTCAAAAGACTAGAACCCAGATGGAAAGGACCCTTCACTGTCTACCTGACGACGCCCACTGAAGTTCAAGTAGACAGCATCCCGTCATAGATTTGTCACTCCCACGTGAAGGCAACACAAGAGTGGACAGCTCAGGAAGACAGGCCCTTAAACTAAGACTCAAGCATACATAAGTCTAACCCTCTGTTTCTTCTTTTTTCCTCTTTAGCCCAGGCATACAAAAACATACACCAGCCTAGAGTATGGGAGCTTATAGTAACCAAGACTGGTGAACTTATTGCCCACAACATTACCAGCCATGGTACTTCAGTTGTGCCGGCTTACCAGAGATCCCCTCACCATTGCAACGGCTGAACACCACCTTAGATTGCGATCTTTCCTAGGCAGAGGAGCATACTTAGGCTACAATGGGGGACCTGGCTGTGGCATATTATTGGCTGAGAAAAGCCTCTTACGGATAGGACTCTATATTTGTCCTCAAGGACATTACCCAGGGATATCTGGCCACATGGGTAATATGGAACTTGGATGTGAGGGCCAAGGCCGATTTTTTGTGCTAACTGGGGTTGTGAGACTACCTCCACTATAGATAATTATAAAAAACAGAACGATGATCATATTATATTAATAAAAGGACCAAGCCCCTCCACATGTTCTCTTGGGTCTTGCGATCCTATCATAATCACCATCAAAACTGGTAGCCCTGGGGGACAACACTATTGGCTCACAGGACAGACATGGAGTATCAGATTATATAAAACTGGGTATGATTCAGGATTATATTTTACTATACAGGTTAAGGACCCTACCAGGAAAGCTAACCCTATAGGACTCAACAAACTACTTCTAGTTCCAGGACTACCCCAAAGTCTTACATTTAAGAAAACTTCTGTTTCTGGAGCAACTCCAACTCCAGCTCTAGCCCCTCCCCCTCCAGGTAGTAGCTTAACAGCTATTAAACCCCAGGCATTCGACCAGCCACAACCAGAACCAGAGGGAGCATTAATAACTATGTTAGTGACAATACACAGGATTTTAAATAAGACCACCCCAGACATAGGACAAGATTGCTGATTGTGCCTAAACCCCAAACCCCCTTACTATGTTGGGATAGGAACTCCCCTAAACTTCATGCGCTCAGCAGCACACAAGGCTGTGAATAGGAAGCTTCCCAACTCACCTTAGGAGAAGTATAAGAAGAAAGAACCTGCCTAATTTCAAAGAACTATTCCAAGCACAGTCACCTTACTTCTATAACTGTAATCATACTATCAAAGTACCTATCTCAGGAGGTAAATACTATAAGGCTCCAAATAATACTTGGTTAGCATGTGATAGCAGGCTCAATCACTGTGCTGCATCCTATCTTTTCAACCCAGATGAGACTAATATTTGTATCCTAGTCTTTGTACTCCCCCAAGTATCCCTTTACAATAGGCTGGAAGTCAGATGCCACTTCTTCCACCAGGACAGGCTACAGAAACGGGCCATACCAGTCTTAATACCCCTTCTTGTAGGACTCAGAATAGCAGGCTCTGCAGCTGTAGGTACTACTGCTCTCATCAAGGGAAAAAAATGAATTACGTGAAATTGGAATAAAGATATCAGGACCTTAAAAGACACCATCAGCAAGCTAGAACTTCAAGTCGATTCACTAGCAGAAGTAGTCCTCCAAAATAAAAGAGGTTTAGATTTATTATTCTTAGAATAAGATGGATTATGCATGGGTCTAGGTAAAACCTGTTGCTTCTATGCCAATAACTTTGGAATAATTAAAGAAAGCTTACTACTAGTACAGAGAAATTTAAATGCCAGGGAAAAACAAAGACTAGAATCAAATAACTGGTTTCATAGCATGTTCAATTGTTCACCATGGCTAACAACCCTTCTATCTGCTGTAGTTGGACCTTTAATCCTCCTCCTCCTCTTGTCAACTTTTGACCCATGTTTTCTCAATTTCTTGTTTGCATATATAAGGAAGAGAATTAATTTTATTAAACTTTTAGTATTACAAAATAGAGGCTATGAGCAAATTCTGCATGAAGAATCAAGGATTTGATTTTATGCTAAGGCCAGTGGGGAATGTGCTGGTTGGAAAATTACTGCTTGGCTATCGCCCATAGGAACATAGGCTATTGCCCATGGGAGCATAACATTCTAACAATAAGCTTTCTGCTTCTGTCCCCCCTGCTTGCACAACCAACCTGTGGGTTGACAGTTAGTAAATAAAAGAAAAATAGACTTTTGTGTTCAGACAGAATGAAAAATAGGGTTTAGGGCTTAAAAACCCCGTACCTCTACATTTCGGAGCTGCTTAATTTGGTGTCTGCGTACCCCTGGCAGACCCAACTGGCTAAATAAAGAGTGTGTTTCCTATAACTCACTGGTTTCTTGTGGTTCACCAACTGGTTTCTGGTGGTGTTTATCAGGGGCTGGCGGCTACAGCAATACGAAAATTATATACATATGTATATATCCAGCACAATATTCAAATTCCTATCAAGGTCTTTGTTTTTGGATGCATGCCCATTTTTAATCAGCTGATTAATACAATAGGATTTCTGTAGTTCCATGTAGCTACTTTGATTCTTTAAATTCTATCAACTATGAGTAACATATTTGCATAATTTTACTTTAGTCACATCATGGTCCATTCATAAGTGACAGTTCACAAAACTGAAGAGTAGTCAAAATTCAATTAGTTTTACTTATAGAGAAACCTAATTATTGCAGTTTCTAGGGAAGCATCTTGACCAGTTGAATGAAATGAATGGTTCTCATTTTAAACTCTCCTAGAAAAGAAAACAAGGTGATTCTCTCTAATTTTCATAATGTGACTTCTCCTACTCAAAATGTTGAAATTTTGGCATTTCTAAAGCTATCTGAAATTTGTCCATAAAGGTCTTTCAAATACAGGCCTGGAAAATTATTTAAATTAATTAATTAATTTATTTTTATGGTGTCATTGGTTAATGAAATCCAATAAGTTTCATCTGTATACTTTAACAATAAGATGTATAGATAGATAGATAGATAGATAGATAGATAGATAGATATAGATATAGATAGATATAGATATAGATAGATATAGATATATAGATATAGATATAATGTGTGTTCTCTCATAGTTAGATTTCTTTCTGTCACCACATATTTGACCCTCTTTATCTGTCTACCACCTCTCTCCCCCGACCTACTACTCTCTGGTAACCACTGGTCTATAGTCTATGTCCATGAGTCTCTGTTTGAATATTTTTTTAAAGAATTAGTTACAAGAAAACTTAAAAAATAATAATTAATTGTATTAGGAAATTAGAAGTGGATTAAGAAGAAAAGAAATTCAAAACTTTTGAGCAACTCAAGCTTCATAATCCACTTTGGAAAACAATAATAATGAAACCTGACTTTTACATAACATGAGCAAGGTTTCAAAAGTACTTTCATATCAACAACTTCATTTGATACAATTGACTTGAAAGAAAGAAGGGATCAAGCCCTTTTGTCAGGTGAGCAGAGAGGCACAAATTAAATGATCAAGGTCACATCCATAAATAGCCATATATTTATTCATTCACTCATCCACTTAGCAATTATAGAAAGATCGCTATTGTGCTAGCTGATAAGTCTTTCAAGCTACTCTACAAAGGATGACAAAGAAGTTCAGCATGATGTAATTAATGCTAGAAGGTGCTTTAGTTACTGGGAAACACCTTTAAACTGGAGTGGAATTTCCAACTCAACTCTCTTGAATCCCATAGATGACACATTCATTAAAAATATATATATTAATCTTTCTTTGTATGAACACAGAACCATGGAATGTTAGAGATGCAAAGGATATTAGAGATTATTATTCCAACAATTCTTTCATTTGTTAGGTGAGGAAACTAAAACCTAAAGAGACTAAGTGATTTTCCAAAGATATTAAAACTAGAAAGTAGCAAAGTTTTAAAGTTTCTTAAGCCTGTAAACACATTTCCAAACTACTTCAACATTCAGAGTCAAAAATGGAAAGAAAGTGTGCAATAACTATGTGTATTTAGTCTGAGATGAAAGATTTTTACACTATCCTTAAAGTTTTCAAAATGTAAAAGACAAAGGAGACCTTTGTATTAATGCTATTCTTTTATAATTTCCCAATAACTTAAAATAATTTTAATATTAAGTAATCAAATATTATTCAAAAAGAAAAATAAATAAATTATATTTTACATTATTTTAAAGATCATTGCTGACACCTCTTTGAAGAAACAGACATCACCATGCCAACTGCTAAGCGTTTATTTGCTCAGTACAAAGAGACAGTGGATACTGCAGTGGATAGAAATACACAATCCCCAGTCTGTGGTCATTTTTAGTCTACCTTTAGAAATTTAAACATAAATGTGCTTTATTATATAAACTTATAGTTCCTAATGCATTAATATCTCTCATTATCGTTCCTTCCAATAACACCTCGAACCTTTAACAATGTGTATATGGCACAATGTAATGTGCCATTCTTACTGACTTTTTAGACGTAATTATATTCACATTATCTTTCTTGTGGTTCACTTTGCTATTTCTGGTAGAGTGGTTCTGCCTACATGAGTAAAATTTTATTACATTCTTATCCTTCACTATTGGTTCTACCTTGGCAGTCAAGGTTAATCATACTAGGTGTTGCTTTGGCAAAGCTCAATTCTTCTGCACAGATAATAGTCAGCCTGATCAATTCTTCCCCTCAAAGTACCACCTTCCCTCAGAAAAGTGTTGTGTTCAGGGGATAATGCCTGATAATGAAGCAAACTAACCTGCTATCGATCAATTTGTGGGTTGCTATCTTACTAAGAAGGTTTGATCCTTTTACCCTGGATGGTAACTATTTTTAACCTGACTAGTCTAAAGTGTTCTTAGTTTATTTTTTTTGCCTTATTATATGTTTCTTTAACTACAAAATTTCACATACAGAATATGAATATGAATGATCATTATATAGCAATGAAACATTTTCCATGTGAAACATAAAATCGATTACACAGCTTTTTTGTATGAGATATATATTTTTTTCTCTCTCTCGCTCTCTCTTCATACACCAGAAAGGAGTAATTATTTATATTGTCAGTGATTCATCTCCCCACTATAGAGGCTGCACTCATGAAGAAATCCTATTCTTACCAAGTGCATATCCTCTACCCTTCAATTTCTTTCTTTCTTCTATTTCTCTGCCTTTGCACATAAATGATCCCTTTCCAAAATAGGCTTGTAGAGTTACATGTTAATTATCCAAAGAACATCCTTCTAGTAACTTCAACCATCAGGAAAAAAAACACCACAAACATTTTTTTAAAAAGAAAAAGACTTCTGAGAGTCCAGTTTTCAGAAAACACACTTGTTTCATAAGAACAAAACTCAAAATGAGTTCTCTTTCCCTTGAGTTCCCATACTTCATTATCTGTTGTCTCATGGCACTTACAGTTTCTCCTTATTATTTTAATTATTTATGTAAATATATTATCTCTCTTACCAACCTGGAAGATCTTTGCCTGCAGAAACCATATCTGACTTAATCGTATTCCCCACAATGGCAGTTTCTCAATTTATTTTCTATAAAGAACCATTTATTCATCCTTTAAAGCCCATGAAGGTTGCCGAAAGGTTAAAGTAATAAGGATTAAGAAAAAGCTATTTGATTTTTCCAGTTTTTCAATAGCATCTAGAACCACATGCTTTTATTATAGGTATTTTAATACACATCTTATAGTCCCAGCTACTCTAACTAAAGCACTTTGAGAAAAGGTTCCATATGTTACTCATCTTTGTATCTCTCAAAGCTTTTAAATAGAAATTTTCACACAATAGGCTTAGATATATAAATAAATGAACATAAATCAGATTATAAGGATAAGTAGCAGATACTCATAAGACATAACTAACAGCAAAGTAAGGAATTAGAATATTAACAAGGTAAAGAGACAACCATCTGAATAGGAGAAGATATTTGCAAGCAATGCCTCCAATAAAGGCCTAATATCCAAAATATACAAAGAACTCATATGATTCAATAACAGAGGACAGAGGACCTGAACAGACACTTCTCCCAAGATAAAATACAAATGGCCAATAAACATATTAAAAGATGCTCAACATCACTAGCTATTGGGGAAATGCAAATCAAAACCAAAATGAGATACCATCTCACACCTTTAAAAATGGCTATCATTAATAGGACAAGTAATAACAAGTATTGGAGAAGATGCAGAGAAAAAAGGACCCTCATACACTGTTGGTGGAACTGCAAATTAGTACAGCCACTATGGAAAACAGTATGGAGTTTCTTAAAAAATCTAAGAATATGATCCAGCAATCCCTTTGCTGGGTATTTATTCCAAAGACTTGAAAACCCATTTTCAAAAAGATATTTGCACACCAATGTTCATAGCAACATTATTCACGGTGGTCAGGACATGGAAGCAACCGAAATGTCCTATGATAGATGATTGTATAAAGAAGCACTGGTTCATATATACAATGGAGTATTTCTGAGCCACAAGAAGAAAGGAAATACTGCCATTTGCAACAACATGGATAGACTTCGAGTCAATTATGCTAAATGAAATAAGCCAGACAGAAAAAGTTGAAAACCATATAATATCACTTATATGTGGGATATAAACCTAAAAGCAACAAATTAACAGGACAAACAAACAGAGACTCATGGGCATGGATAATAGACTAGTGGTTACTAGAGGGTAGGGGAGGAGGTGGAAGAGAGAGATAGATGGGGTAAAAAAGGTCAAAATATGTGGTGACAGAAAGAAATCTAACTATGGGTGGTGAACACACAATGCGACATATATATATATATATATATATATATATATGCCTTACTGTTAAATTGCACTCCTGAAACTTACTGCATTTTGTTAACCAATGTCATTATAATAAAAATTAATAAAATAAAAAAGTAAATAAAAAGGTATTTTTATTCATTAAACATTTATTAAGTGCCTATTATAGACTAAGAACTGTGTTATGTACTAAAAGGAATAAGACACATAATCTCCCTCAAAGAACTTCTAGTTTAGTGGGATAACCAGGAGTGAACTCAATAATTATAAATTAAAATTATAGGAGATGATGTCCCATTGATATAGTAATTCCCTGAGCCCTGTTCAGTACTCTTTATATTGTAAAAAGGTTTTTTTAAATGAAAAACTATAATTTATTTAAAACAATAAAACTTTGAGTAATAAAAGAGATATTACATTAATAGGAACACTTCATGTAGATAAATGATACATTACTTACTATACCACAACCATATCTTAAATGCTTATAATATAAATTAGATTGCTCTCCCAATATTTTCTTTGTGACATATCCCAAACAATAACAGATATAAATAGTTATTTTACATAGATTATCATATTTTAGGAGATATTTTTAAATACACCTAAATAAGTGTCAATATTAATAATAATATTAAGCTTTTGAAGTTTTTTCTCTGTTTTCTGTTTTATAAAGCAGGATTTCTCTGAGGATCTTATATAATTTCCCCAAATTTTATTATTTCATTCAAGCACAGTTAGAACATTTCCAACACCTCATGAAACCATAAGGGGATACTCCAATATTTTATAAATGATAAAGGAGTGCTAGCTAGCTAGCTATTAAAATATTCAAGCATAGTTTATGAGAATAATTTTACTCAATTTTTAAGACTCAGCAGTTTAGTCCATTATCATCCTCTTTTCTCTGAAAATGACTGGGACCCTAGCTGAATACCAAATAAATTTTCTTTCTGTTGGATAATTAAAAGATAGAGTGTCTGTGAAAGAAAGAATTGTACCACTATTTACAGCCTTAAAGTGTTTAATGGATTCAAGACACTTAGAGGGATTATTCAAGCAAAAGAAGATGTACAATGAGAAAATGGGCTTGACTTAGGTACCCTATATATAGTGCTAGATTGTATAACCAGCAAGCCAGCCAGTCATCTGCTATTATAGCTGATACTGTCTAAAAAATAACAGTAAATGCAACATGTATTGCAGGGTATGCCCCACTACAGATGTACTAGACAAGGATTATGTTAACATTTGAAGAGCAGAGTTTTTTTCTTTGCTAAAAAGAAACATACATTTATTATAGAAAATTTGGAATATCAGAAAAGAACAAATAATATGACAAAAACCATTCATTATCCCCAAACTCATAAATTACAAGCATCAACATTAAGGTGTATTTACCTCCAGTATGTGCACATTTTTTTGTGTGTTCATGTGCATGCACGTGTGTACACACACACATGCATGTTTTATATGCTATGCACATGCATGTTTTATATGGTATTCCTTTTTTCCTATTTTTTTAAATTTATCAGTATTTTCAAATCAGTATTGGCTTTCAGTGTTATTGATTGGCTTTATTATTTTTTTAATCTTTTTATTTCTGTTTCTGTTTTTATTAATCTCTTTCTTCAAATAACTTTAATATCTGTCCATTAAATAAAACTTTATATTTTATCAATCAGGTATTTTACCATTTGTTGTTTTATCAGTCATTTTTCTCTCTTTCCTTATATGCTCTGGTTTTTCCTGTGGAGAACCCATGTCATGTAGTTCCGGTCCATCTAATCTTGCCATGACTTCAGCCACATGTGTAGAACCAGGACAAGGCTTGGTCAAGCAAAGGACTCCAATTCTTTGCCCTCAAAGATAGTTCAGGAGTGGACTCATAGCCTAAACAAAGGTACTTTGTTCCTGAGAATTGCTAATGTGGATGCTGGGTAGACAAGCACTCTCTTACTTGAGTAGTTTCAACGGTAAAATTGTTATGTCAATTGAATGAGTTAGTCATACATAAAATGTTTGATAGAGCACATGGGATTTAGAAGGCACCAATATTTGTTAATACTCTCTCTCTTGCCTCTCTGCATTTATATACCCTAAATGCATATTAACTATCTATAAAGAAAAAAACACCTATTCACTGATGTAAACTTAAACATACAAAGTGATGGTAGTGACATAATACCTACCAGGAGTTTTTGTGTTTTTACTAACATTGAAAAGTTTTCTAGAGAAATTTTAATGAATAGTAAAATTTAAGGCACTACTTTTTTTTTTTTTTGCTATATTTGAAACAGCCTAAGACACTTAGATAACCAAGTGTCCTTAAGGCTGACTCTGGTTCCTGTGGTAAGTGAAACAGCCAACTCTTATTTAACCTAGGAGAAATTATAAACTTCTGGGCTTTGGGGAAATATGCTCAAGGTGGTTATGTTTTCTAAATTGATCATGTATTTTCAGTCCATTTAGGCAAACATCACCATATATGTGGAATCCAAAAAAGAAAATAAAACAGAAACAAACTCATAGATAGAACAAACTGATTGTTGCCAGATGGGAGAGGAATCGGGGGCAATGCAATTTAAAAGTAGTAAATCTGTATGCATTTCTCAAATGAACTGGATGGCCATGACAAAATACATTTGTGCCTATCAACCCAAAGGCAGTTTTGAAAACAAGCAAAGTTTTGGTTTGCTCCTCTGCTATTTAGAAATATAGGCCATTCGGTCGCTAATACGTCAATTCTTGAAAGTGAAAAACAAAGACCCTGATAAAGTTTTGAACTCAATATGAATCTCATCTTTGCTCAGGAGTCAGGAAAACTCCTATTTAATTCTACATCACAGTGACAATCATCCAGAAGTTCACATTCTTGCCAAATCATAATAACAGAAACTTGAATTGAGATGTTTGTAATAGGGTGTATCACATTCATCAATAGGCTGATTAAGCACTTTTATATCAACAAAATCAATCCTTTATATGATATTAGAAAGGAATATTCACTGATTTCCTTGAAGGATCACTGAGAACCCATTCAAAGTATAATAGAAAGCCAATAATATTAGCAACATATTTGGCCTCAAATTTCTAGATTTAGCCTATATTACCCAGTTTTTGCATTATATGAGCTAAATTAAATGCACAAAGCCTACACATAGTAGAAAATTTTACTATCCAATCAGACACCTTGAGGCTTAGTTTCAACTTGATTAGTGTTGCCTTTCATGTCTGGGCCACAGTTTCATAAAGGAGATAATATTTATGTATATTTTCCTCACAGGGCTGTCATGAAGAAAGTTGAATTGGGGAATGGTTTAAACTTTTGACTTAAAGGTGCAACGGAAATTTAACTAGGAAAGTAAACACAAAGTCAAGAAAATATTGGATAAACACACTCAGCCACTTCTTCCTAAGCTTACTTGCTATGATTTTCAAGTATGGGGGAGGTACAATAGAGCATACTATGAAACTTTGTACCTCTAGAATGGGGCAGTTTGGGTTTGAGCACCTGCCTCAATATTTACCAGCAGTGTGGCATTTTCAATATTGTTTACGCTTCCCAAGTTTTAGCTCCTTGTCTGAAAATAGGCATAAAGACTGTGCCCCACTCATAAAGTTGTTGTGAGAATTAAATTTCTTGATTGTTTTAATATACTTAACACCAATAAATTGTATATTATAAATGCTCAACATACGTTTAATTGTATTATTTTATTGGTGAATTAATAAGGATTCTCCAGAGAAACAGAACCAATAGGATGTATATATCTATAGAATGAGATTTATTATAAGAAATTGGCTTATGTGATTATGGAGGCTGGCAAGTCCCAAGATCTGCAAGTTGAGTTGGCAAGCTAGAGACTCAGGGGAGTTGATGTTTCAGTTCAAGTCTGAAGATGGCAAAAGGCCAATGTGTTAGTCTGGAAGCTGTCAGAAAGGAAGAATTCTTCTCTCTTTAAACAGTTTTATTGATGTATAATTAATATACCAAATAGTACACATAGTCAATTCAGTATTATACACTTAAAATTTATTAAAAGTGTAGATCTCATGTATTCTAAGCAACACACACACACACACACACACACACACACACACACACACACACACACACACACAATGAGGCTGTCAGGGGAAGGTCAGTCTTTTGTGTTGTTCAACCTTTCAACTGACCGGATGAGTCCTACTCATGTTAGGGAAGGCAATCTAATTTACTCAGTCTAACAATTTAAATGTTAATCTCAACCAAAAACACCTGCATGGAAACAGCCAGAATAATGTTTGACCTAATATCTGGGCACCTCGTGGCACAGACAAGTTGACAAATAAAATTAACCAACACAAATGGATATTAGTAAAATCATATTATGCATATAATTTATTAAAACTGCAAAATGCATTCAAATGTCTTATGTTTCTCTGTAATATCAAGCAATTGATTTGAGTGAGGATTTTGTGTGTGAGAGTTTAGATTAGTATTATTGTGCTTTGTTTTATAACAAAATGTGCAGTTTTTTGACTAAATTAATTGGTCAATCCTTTCTAAATAGTCAGCTATGGCCACAATCAAACAGAGTGAAAATTTTATAGCCTAGTAATTTTTGAAAAGAAGCAAAGTTCTCAAATACAGAAAGTCATCACTATATAGTACTAGGTTTGAAAATCTATGAGCAATCATTCCCACCATTAATCCTTAGCTTGGATTAAAGAGCATTATTGAGGGTATTAGATAAATAGAATAAAGTGATACTAATAGTTAAATTTAAAATGTATTGAAGGGAAAATAATTTGAAAAATAAAAAGTGGCTAGAATTTTCAGAGGTAACAAGGGCAACAAAGAAGGCATGACATAAATATCACAATTAAATTTTCTAAGCTTTGATTGCAATTAATATTGCCAGTACACTAAAGCTGCATTCGAATCATTTTCTTTTAATTGACCAAATTGTGCTTTCTTACAGATTTTTCAACAAGTAGCCATGAAGCTTTAAATTTTGTACAGATGGTTGATTATACTATAATACCTAAAACATGGTATTAAAGGAACATTTGTAAATCTAGTGTTATACTGATCAAAACCAAGAAAATTATATATCTTTAAATCTATTGCTTTTACCTTGCTCTCAGTTCATTTGTCTGATAAATGAACATTTAGTTGAAAATAAAAGGTTAAACAAATACCTAGAGAATGCCTTGCCTCTATTCCTGAGAGATTCTAAAATTGAATACTTTGGGGGGAAAATCCTATTTTTAAACTGTTCTATTTAGTGGAAAGATAACTCCTAGGAAGATATCAAATGTATACATAATATTTTTAAACAAATTGCAAAATTAGAGGTCTTAACAAATGTACAATCTATAAAAATGAACATATAATGGCTATCATTTATTGAGATCTTAATATGTGGCAGGCCAAGTAGCAATATAGTCTCTAATTATTACATTAGTAACATTCCTTCAAGATAGCTACCAGCATCCACCCCCTAATCTCCATCCCTCCACCACACAGTTAACCATCCCCTACTACAAATGAAGAATTTGAAACTCTGGAATATTAAGTAAAACTGTAAAGACTAAGGCCTAAGGTCATAAACCTAAGTGGATCTGAAATCAGTTCCATGCAGCGTCAAAACTCATTATTCCATTCTACCTCTAAAGAAATATACAAGTCTCAGGACCACAAGCATTTCTTTTCTAAGCAGTGCAACAATTTTTTCTTTGAAAAAAATATTTATTTGTTCTTAATTATAACTATTATATCTGGGGTTTTTTGTGGAACATTTGTAAAATACAAAAAGGCAAAAAAAAAAGGAAAAAAATTAGTAATTATATCAGTAGCATTATATCACACTTCATGGATGTTGTGCTGTGCAACCAGATTTCCACTTCAGGATAAAAATGTTGGCTGTCAGCTTTCAGCCCTCTTTAGAAATTTCCTTGGCTGAGAAGAGATATTTACCTTAACATCACACTCCCTTTCCACAGCCAGTCCACAAATAATGACTAATTGCTGTGTGGTTTCAAAGACTCCCCTTTTCCTCCACTTTATCCACTTTCTCAACTCGAAGCAACTAGGAAGAGCATTTTCATGAACTCAGATGACTGCTTGTTATGGCCACACCTCAGTCTAACTTCTCCCTCTGCCGATCTTGTTTTTCTTTTCCTTCCCCACATAGAGTAGTTGAACCTGAAAGTACTTCCTCCCTAATAAACTCCCTCCATGCTAATATCTGTTTCAGTCTGCTTTCTGGGAAACCCAACCTACAGCAGCATATATCTTTCCAGGCCTGGAGAATATATGCACAAACTATAGCAGGGGTTCCCCACCCCCGGGTTGTGAACTAGGACCAGTTAGTAACCTGTTAGGAACTGGGCTGGACAGCTGGAGATGAGTGGCGGGCTAGCAAAGCTTCATCTGTATTTGCAGCCGCTCCCCACCACTAGCATCACCACCTCAGCTCCACCTCAGATCATCAGGCATTAGATCCTCATAGAAGCACCGGTCCCTGGTGCCAGAAAGATTGGGAACTGCTGAAATATAGGACAATAGTGTGTCTCTCCATTGTAATCAGTTTTTATTTTCACTTAAAAATATACAATAAACATCTTTCCACAATCAAAACATTTTTTCACATTATTTAAAATGTCATACTGCAATGACTTTTTGAAGCCCCATGGTACCTTACCTCTTCCTTAGTTCAGAATGCCATTTATAGCTCATTTTCCCTTTCTGTCTCTGACCTGTCAGGTATAAGGGGGTCTCTGACTCTCTCATGTATGTGGAGTTCCCATACATACATATGCAATTAAATCTGGTTATTGTCTCTTGTTAACCTGTCTCATGAATATTTAATTATCAGACCAGCTGAAAGAATCTTGGCAGGTAGAAAAAATTTTCTTCCTCCCTAACAATGCCATAATTTATCTAATCAGTCTGCAGTATTAAAATGTTTCCATTGTCAGTTCTAAATTAAGATATTTGCATAGTCTCAAAGTATATCCCCATAAAATGCTTGTTAAATATTTCATAGTGAAAAAAACTGCAGACACCATCTTAACAAAATGATGCCAGTGAAGATTGTCAGTAAAGGGACTAAGCAACAGCATGTGCCTTTCTGAAATGAAGCACTAAGACTTCAGAAATACTTCTGTAGTATTCCTGTAAAAAATACTTAATCTGAAACTAATCATAAGAAACACCAGATAAACCCAAATTGAGGGACATTCTAAAAAATTATAGGCTTGTACACTTCAAAGATGTCAATGTTGTGAATACAAATAAAGGCTTAGGAAATTTTCCACATAAAAGAAGACCAAGGAAACATTACAACTGAACACACCGCATGATGTTAAATTTTTTCTTGCTATAAATGACATTATTAAGACAACTATCAAAAATTCAATAAGGTCTATATATTAGATAATAGCATGATACCAATGTGAAGTTGTTGATTTTGATAAGTATGTTTGGAGAATTTCTTGCTTATAGGAACTACACACCAAAATATTTAGAGGTAAAGGAGAATCATGTCTGCAAGTCACTTTCAAACAGTTCGGGAAATATAAGATAATGATGATCATGATGATGATGATGATGATGATGATGATGATGATGATGTATGTGTGTGTGTGTGTGTGTGTGTGTGTGTGTGTGTGTGTGTGTAGAGACAGAAGGGGGGCAGAGAGAGGAAGAGGGAAAAGAGAGAAAAGAGAATGAACTTGGTTGGATAGCAAAGGGAGAAAACAGGGAGAGCAGGTAACACAAATAAACAAATGCAGAAAATATTGACATTTGGGGTATCTGTGTGGAGGATATACAGGAATCTTATGTACTATTCTTGGAACTTTTCTCTAAGACTGAAATTTTATTTTTAGAAATGAATATTAATCCCATATCATATGTTGCAATTTTTTCCGAGTGTGTAACTTACATTTTAATTTTATCTATAGTAGTTATCAATGTATAAAAGTGTTTTTTTTTTTTTTAGTAAATCTACCAGTGGTTTTCTATACCGTATCTGGTTTTAGTGTGTCATGCTCAGGAAGACCTTCTTCATCCTCTGATTATATATATCCGCTTATATTTTCTTCTAGCATATTTGTATTCTTTAATTTTAATATATATTTAATCTTGAATTTATTTTGGTGTGATGCAAGGAATTAATTTAATTGTTATTACAGTTGGCCAATATATGGTATTTATCATACCATATATTGATGAATCTATCCTTTCACCATTAGTTTGAAATATCACATATATTACATTCTAATTTCTCATATAGTTCTGTTTCTAGGCTTTCTATTAAATTCATAACACTGTTTATTCTCATGTCACATTTTAAAAAATATATTAGCTAATACCTTTTAATATTTTACAATACAAGTTTTTCCTGCATTATCTTTTTCTAAAAAAAAGAACTCTTCAGTATTGTAATTGAAGAACCAGCTCAAAATGATCCTATCCTATTTCAAAACAAAACAAGATGTTGAGTTGCTTTTCGAGACAACAAACCAAAACCACAAGTCACATAGCCTAAGCATGTGCAAAGGAGACCTCCAGCTGCACCTGGAAGGAAAGTCTAGTACCCTACACCCCAGAACCAAAGGACTGAGCATGATGGGATCTTGGACACTGGAACCCTTTCAGAAGGGGAAGGTCTGTTGTCCAGAAAGCTCCAGTGCCTAGACCAAATATGGCACATATTGAATTGACCAATCAAACTCTGCCAGATTGAAATTACTTTGTACCCTCCTGCCCTCTTTCACATTCCTTACCTTAGATAGCTTAGTTCCAAGACTATCCAATTGAGTTCTTTGAATTAGAATTGATGCATATGTATAATTCCTTCTCATATTATTCTTTAAATATGCTTCAAGCCTTTGTTTGGGGAGATGGATTTGAAGGGGATTTGGGCTTTCTCCCTATCTCTGTATCTGGCTGCCTCTCAAAAGTAAATTCTTTCCTTGTTGCATAATGGATGCTTTTAGTGATTGCTCTTACTGCACGTTTGACATATGAACTTGTGAATTTGTCTACAGTATCTGAGGATATATTACCATTATCATTACTAATGCTGTAAATTAGAGTTTTACCTGTTTTCAAAATTAAAATGGTCAGAAATTTCTCTTTTCAAATAATTAGTTCTTAGATTTATTTCTTAAGCCTATAGTTTTCTAATTCATTTAATTGTGACTTATTATTATTTTTCTTCCTTTTGCTTTACTTATGCTTATTTTGTTACTCTTCTTATAGACTGTTGGATTAAATACTTAGTTTGTTTATTTTTATTCTTTCTCATTTAGCAAGGAAATTTTTTACTACTACAAATTTTCATGAGTACAGCTTTGACCACCTTCCATAAAATTTTATGTGTAATGTTCTCTTTATTATTGCTTTCTAAACAGTCTGAAATTCTACTTTTTATGTCTTCTTTGACTCAATAGCTATACACAAAATATAATTTAACTTCCAAGTAGTTACATATTTTTTTATTGCTTAGTCTTTTGTTATTCATTTCTGGCTGTAATTACTGTATTTAGATCAGAGCATGTCAATTGCATAATTTCTACTCTGGAATTTACTGAAGTTTTCTTTATTACAGAATAAGCAATCACTGTATTTAAAAATAATGTATAGTTGAAGATAACATGGATCTCTTTAAAGGTATACATTATATATTTTTTTCTCTAATGGACTGAGATGTGTTCCTTCCACTATGATTTTTTGTTTTGCAAAAATTTATCCTCACAGTTATAACAATATTTGCTTAAAATAGTTTAATATAATATATGGTACATAAAAGTTCATAAAGGTTCATTTTCATTGCAAATCATGGCCTTCTCAATAAAAAATACACTCCAGAAACTGTGACTACTCCCATAAGATATCTTAATTATATATGTATATATTTTTATATATTCAGATATAAAGATAAATACCTTCTTCTTGAAGAAATATCCCTTTCTTAAAACAACTTTTAGTGGCTATTTGAAATTAAAATTCAGTAAAGAGTGTTGTTTGCAAATTTCAAATTTTCTGTCTTCTTTTGTAAGTTCCAATTGCAAATACAAACTTACCTAGAAGATATTTGTCTTAAAACAACATTTACAGAGAAATCTTAGCAAAATTTCAGAAAGCCTCTTGTAAATGTTATTTTGTTGTCACTGCTTTAATCACAGAGTAATAATACCACCATAAGTCAAGAACAGAAATATCTAAGTGGGAAATCCTTAGCCAAAATGCAAAGCAGCACCTTGAAAAGTGAAGAAAGCAGGTGTTCTAAAAAGGAGACTTGGAAGTAGTAATGACAGTGGTAATAATAACAATAATAGTAATAATAGTAATAATAAAGGATGGGGATGAAGATGAGGAGAAACTAATGCAAGCATTCATTAGGTGCTTGCTATATCTATCAGGTACTATTCTAAATGTTTCACATATAATATTTAAACTTATTCTAACCATGATCCTATAAGGTAGGTACTATTACTATCTCCAATGAAGCAACTCAGGCACAGAATAGTTAGTTAGTGAACCAAACACTGGTCTGGGATTTAACCCAGTGCAGAATCCAGAGCTGGCACTTTTATTACTATCTATAAAGACTATTAAAAGAGAAAATGAACTAATGGAAATTAGAGTTTTGGTGGTGAGCATGCTATAGTGTATACAGATCTTGAATTATAATGTTGTGAACATGAAACTTACATAATGTTTTTAATCAATGTTATCTCAATAAAAAAAATAAATAATAAAAAACAAAGTGTACAATATGAAAAAAAGAGAGAGAAAATGGGAAAGCAAATTGTATCTACTTTGAAAACATTGCATAGGGTTTAAAAACACAGATTTTGGAGCTGTATATACTGAGCCTGAATATTCATTCCACCATTCACTAGATCTATGACCTTGGGCAATTAACTAACTCCTCTGTGCTTTAATTTCCTCATCTATGAAATGAGAATAATAATAACCATTCAGAGTTGTGAAAATTCAATAAATAAGAGCATAAAAAGCACTTAGGGTAGTGCATGAACCTTAAACCTTATCTATTATTATATATAACAATATAACAATATTATATATAATACTATTGTTATAATAAGTAGTTAAAGTCTTATAGCGTGGAGAGTTATGGTGTGCTGCCTAAATTTCCCAAAAAAGTACTTTCATAAATTTCTAAAGAAAAAGGTTAATTTACTTTAAAATTGACTATATCTTTAAAATTTGGTTTCATCAATATCACTACACAAAAATTTTCTTCAGAAACAAAACTCTGACTGCTTAATATGACAAAACTATTCTAAATTTCTTCTAAAAATACCTAACCCTCAAACATGCAAAATTGCCAGATATAATAATACTCACGAATAAAACTTTCTTTGTTTCTTTATTCTAATAGGAAATTTTTTAAGCTGAAAAAGGGGTATAATAGTATAACAACTGCCAAAAGGATGTTCCTAATATACTTTAACATCAATAGCCACTAGAAGTCAGGAAAAAACTAATATCTCATTGTCTTTTGACTTATTTGATTGTATAACATTTTGGTCTTATATTTTATGAGATATAACCTTTTTTCCCATTAGATATGTAAATAAACAATTACTACTCAGAAGTTTCAAAATATATTTTTATATTCTTACTATAGATAAGAGAACCAGAAGACTTTTCCAAATGAAGGAGATTCTACATTCTCAATAGAACTCTTATGTAGTAATA
Organism: Macroglossus sobrinus; assembly: GCA_004027375.1. Lineage (NCBI taxonomy): Eukaryota > Metazoa > Chordata > Mammalia > Chiroptera > Pteropodidae > Macroglossus > Macroglossus sobrinus. The sequence goes on from PVKZ01003567.1 coordinate 43,644, forward strand.
GATTGATTAAGCAATGGAAAAAATGGTTTAAAAGGTTTTAAATTAATGGATATTTCAATGGTTTTCATGTAATAGTAATTATATTTTCAGGTAAACCTTTTTTTACCTTCACTTTTATTTCAAGCTTTTGAGCAACATGGTATTATAAAAGGATGCAATTTAGAGAAAGATTACATGTGTTCAATTCTATTTTTTGATGCTTTATTTGTTTCTTGTCTTTGGTTAAGTCATAAAACTTCTCAGAGCCTTGAATTCAACAGAAGTACTATCTGAAAGGGTTGCTATGCACTTTTAGCACAAATATATGTGAAAATTTCTTGTAAAGATTTATAGAAATACTAAGTGATTTTATTACTGACTTTGGAATATTTGCTTCAATAATATAACAGCTTATTTTTTGTCGAAACACAAATGTAAATTTATAGACAACCACATACTAATGTAAATTCTATTTAAACAATGAAAAGGAATTAATTTTCTCATTTAAGGGAATTTAGGCAGTCAGGTTTGTGAAAAGTTAACATAAGTGGGGCCATTTAAAAATAGAACCATAGTAGCCTTTCCAGGAGAACTGTTTGTATATCTTAATCCTTGAACCTTTAGGATGTTTGAACTGGGCAAAATATTCTTTGGACTGGGCAAAAGCAACACTGTCTTTCAAACAACTGTTTGTAAAGCTAACAGGAAAGCAGACATCCTGACCACAAGGACTGATGATTATGGACATTCTTTAAAATGTTTAACCAGCCATATATAACTAAAGAGTAACCCAGCTTGTCAACACAGAAATAACTTTCTTCTATTCATATAATTATCCCCCTACCTTTTCTCATAAAAGCCTCTCGCCTTCACCCATAATCAAAACATAATTTGAGTTTCTGCCTAAATGTGTGCCCCAAGGTTGCAATTCTATAATCTCAAATAACACTTATTTTCTCTCATTTTGGCTTTTATTTTTAAGTTAACAGGTTGATCAACTCAATGTGCAAACTTCTATTTTATGTTCAAAGAGGCAGTTGTACTTCATCCATCAGGAGTTAATAATCTTCTGCCCTATAAAAACTTATTTTTAGGTTTGAGGGAAAACTAGTATAAATAAGCCTATACTTTTGATATTTAATTTTGTTCATAAGTACATCCATTACTGCTTTTTAACTTGAAGCACTGAATCTGTAAAGGAGAAATTCCCTGCCATTTTTCTTTCTCAAGAGATAAGAAGAGAATATAAATTCTTCTATCAACCTCTGTCTCATTAATCCATATAAAGTGATCTTTTATGTTTCGAGGCACCTGGACTTCAGATGAATAAGTCAGTCATTAAGCTAAAGCATAGACACATCCATATTGGCTCACTCATGCCATTATATCTCTAAGGACGGTTTATTTGGGGATGTAGGGAAAGAATAAATTTTCCTCTACACTCATGGTTCTTCTGGCTGGTCCAATAATCAAATAGACATGAAATAGATTAGCAAGAGAAAATAACCAAATTTAATACATGCATATCTATGGGAACCCCACATGCAGGAGAGGTTCAGAGATGGTAAGGGGAATTGAGGTACATAAGACATCCTGAGCTAGGGCTGAGGTAATGCACCTCGGGAGTTTCAAAGCATCACTGCAGGATAATAAGAACAGACATTTAGTAAATAGACATTTAGTAAATAGTTTATTTTCCCTATAGATAGGTCAAAAGACAATATCTCTCAAGAGTAAGGCCCCTGATTCAAATTCTCCTAGGTAGTTGGAGGGAGTGACAGAAGTTTCCTTGAGCCTGCAGCTAAAGTTGCCTTTAGCTCAAAGTAATCTGCAATACCACTGAGGTACATCTTGGGGCAGCTCATTCTGAACCACCACAGAAAGATTCAATCATATCAGGACCCAAGGTTCAAATTCAACATAGTGAATCTGACACTCATCCGAACTTTCAGCAAATATGTGGTAAGAAATTATTTTAAATCAGAGATTTTCATTTGTGCTGAATATTCCTATTGTCACATACATGTATGCCTGCACACTAATGTACACACAAAAAATCATACCGTTTTGATTCAATCAAGTGATACCATATAATCTTATTTCATTTCATACAACCTCATGTCTTTCTCTTAATCTTCTTAGCTTAAAATTTTTTTGACACCATGTACTAATGATGCTAATTTAAGCTACCTGCTCTGCTTGGCCATGTATATATAACCAGCTTCACTAGATTTAATGGTTTTGTCACATTCAGATAAGGAAACCCAAGAAGTAACCCAGGTACCTCAGGAGCTTGACATGTAGGCCTATGGCTTCCTTAACAATGTGGTCATCCACATAGAGTTGGGTAGCAACCTAACTCCTAGTGACACTGAAAGACCCCCTCCTTTTTGTCCCTTACTGTTAGGCAGTTAGGGAGCCAGGAGCGATGGGAGCGAAGATCCAGCTCTGTAACCATAGAAAGTATAAGAATAATGGCTCAAGCCAAAGGACACCCCTAGGACCTCCCAGAAAAAAAAAAAACATTTTAGAATGGATAATACCACTACATCCTGGAGTAAAAGGAAATAAATGACCATAATATAGCAACCAGTTTAGGCCAGCCACAAACACTTGCACAGTAAGGAGTACTCTGATCTTTTTACCTCAGCCTCGTTATACCATTATTATAATGCCATACCTATGCCTTGAAGTACATGAATCTAATTATAAGAGACTGAATTCTTGGTAAGGACATGTGCCATTAACAATAGGTTATGTAACAGCCAACTATCAAAATGACTTCGCACAGCAATCAGCTAGCACCATCCTTGTAATTTCTCGCCTTGGCCCAGATATAAGACAGACTTCTTCACCTCTAGGAGGCTAAAGCCATCTTTGGTGTAGCCCATTTCTCTCTTGAAACATATTTCAATAAATCTTATTTTTCTTAAACTCCACTGATCTGTAATTCTTTACTGTGTGGGTGGAAAGGACCGAGGCCTTCCTGTGCCACTGGGGCAACTATGGATTTAAATCACTCTCAACGGTAACATTACCACTTTTAAGGTATGGATAATTAATAGATTTAGCCCTGGAAAAAGGTAAAGTATGTACATTTGAAAAGAAAAGCTTCCCCTTACTCTAAAATTAACTCTTATTTAGTTTGAGTGAAAAAAAAGTTAACTTCTCACAATTATCATTCCTTCCTCTCTTTTACAATAAAATCTGCTAGAATAAGTCATGCTATGACAAAGAGTGAGTTAGCACACCATTTTTGGAGTATTTGAATTCATAAGTAATTATCCTGAAAGGTTGAGGGTATTTTTAAATTACTTTTGTGTTTCATATAGTGCCTAGAAGCACAGGTACTAAACTAAATGCCTCTTTCAAAGTATCTATTTTATATTGAAAACTCTGCTAAAATTACTGTGAAAATCTCCAGGGTACGGAAGTAACTTAATTAACTAAAAGAGTAAAAAACATAACAAATTCTGGGCCAATCTTATGTACATTCCATCCAAGATTCTTTCTGTGTCAAGAAACTCAGACAATTTGTGAAAACTATGGCAGCAGTCCACCAAATCTTCTTTAAATTTACAAGTTTTTAATGAATTAATCTAAATTCATTTTAATGAATTAATCTAAATTAACTAGTGGTTCTTAATTGGAGGTAGAGGAATCACTCTTTGGAGACTCTAACAATGCATCTAAACTAGATATTCATCCTTTGGAAACTTAAAATCTAAGAAAAGCTACAAAAGAAAAACTACTTTATCATGATAAAAACACACATATGTGTGTGTGCATGAACACACACACACACACACTATAGATAAAGAATTCTGTATATAAGTTCATTGAATTCATGGACCCAATCTAAAAAGTGTTCTGTAGAGAATCATCTCAGCATGGCCTTGCTCTATTACAGAATGGAAATTAATAAACACACCCAATTTTTAAGGTAACTGAGAAAAAGATATTTGATGGATCACATATAAAGTAATACATGCTTGGAAGAATAAATCATGTAGACTATACATCTATCATAAACAAGGTGAATAAAAGTATGGTCTTTGAAAATTAGTATAAACTAGATGAACTTAGCCTTGAGAGATGCAGGAAGCTATAAAATATGTGAAAAGCAAGGAGATGGTAATGGAGATAGATAAATTTGGAGACATAGTAATAAATAAGGATTGAAATAGAGAAACTGATGCAACTTGGGCTGGGCCACAGAGAGAAAGTGGAAATCTGGTTTGACAAGGGAAACAGAAGTTTCTATGCTGTTTATACTCATATGTACATTAGTCTGCATTTTACTTTTTTTTGAAGTTTTTTCAACTTTGATTTCAAGGTTCTGTTAATCTCTTACAGTGAATTGGAAATTTTTTTTTTCTTTTTATGCATGCTCTGAAGTAGTTTTACTCACTCGGTTCACTAACTACGAATATATGTAACATAACGATCTGATTTTGTATGGTTTAATAAAATTTCTTTGGTACCTTGTGTGCTGTAGATCATTTGAGAAGTATATATTACTTTTACAACCAGAAAAACAATTTTAAATATTCCCTTTAAGAATCTAAAAAAGCTAGGGATATTTTTTCTACTGCTCCAACCAATCAGAAATAAACACAAAAATGAATTTACAATTTTAGGGTGATTCATAGAAACCTTAAAATCTATTCATAAAGTTTCTGAAGATTGATCAATGTGGGTTAGAAATCCTTTCTTTGACCTTTCCATATTCTTTATATCTTTACTTTGTTTTGTCCTTTAGAAAAAAAAAAAACAAGATATATTTATCACTTCGAGTACAGATCATGTTTTTTTAGTCTTAAATATCTAAATCTGGAGTGATATCAGCAAAATGGCAGTCTAGAAAACTCCAATTCATTATTCTCCCATGGAAACATCAAAAAACAAACACAAAATAACTAATATAACTTTATAAGAGCTCTGGAGGAAATGAGAAAAAAAACTGTAAGATATATAAAAAACAAGCAACAAAATGACAAACGTAAGTCCTTCCCTATTTGTAATTAAGTGGATTAAATGTCCTAATAAATGGCATAGATTGGCAGAATGGATATTTTTTTAAAACATGATTTAACTAATTGCTGTTCAAAAGAAACTAACTTTAGTTTAAGGACACAAATAGATTGAAAATAAAGGATATAAAAAAATATTCAATGCCAATAGTAACCAAGGAGGGCTGAGATGGTTCTCCTAATATTAGGCAAAATAGGCTTAAAATTGAAAACTATTACAAGAGACAAATAAGTATATGTTAGAAAATGAGTCAATTCATCAAGAGGATATAGCAATTATAATTATACATCAAACATTGGACCTCCAAAATATAGAAAACAAACATTGACAGAATTAAAGAAAACAATAGACAGTTTTGGAAAACAATAAAGAAAACAATAAAGTTTTGGAGATTTCAATACTCTACTTTCAATAATGGGATGAAAAAAAAAACAGACAGAAGGTCAACAAGGAAACAGAGGTCTTGAAAAGCATAATAAATCAATTGAGTTTAACAGACATGCAGAATACTCCACCCAACAACTCTAGAATACACATTTTTCTAAAGTGCACATGAAACATTCTCCAGGATAGACCAAATGTTAGGCCACAGAATATGTATTAATATTTTTTTTTCAAAACTGAAATCATACAAAGTCTTTTCCAATCACATTGGAATGAAACAAGAAATCAATAGATGGAAAATCAGAAAACTCACAGATATGTAGAAATTAAACCACACACTCTTGAACAACCAATAGATTGAAGAAGAAATCACAAAAGAAATTAGAAAATACCTTAAGACAAATGAAAATGAAAATACAATATACCAAAACATATGGGATGCAGTACAAGCAGTGCTAAGAGGAAAATTTATAGCTATAAATGTTTACTTTAAAAAAGAAAAAATCTCAAATCAATTACCCAACTTTACATCAGAAAGAACTAGAAAAAGAACAAACTAAACCCAAAGCTGACAGAAGGAGAGAAATAATAAAGATTAGAGTGTAGAAAAATAAAATAGAAAATAGAAAAACAATAAAGAAAAGCAATAAAGCCAAAAGTTTATTTTTTTAGAATATTATTAAAATATAGAAATCTTCACCTAGTTTGACTAAGAAAAAAAGAGAAAAGACTCAAAATACCAAATTCAAAAATGAAAGTGAGGACAGTCCTACCAATTTTACAGAAATAAAAAAAATATGTAAAAAGAATATCATGAACAATTATATGCCAATAAACTAGATAACCTAAATGAAATGCACAAATTCTAAAAATACACAACCAATTAAGACTGAATCATGAAGAAATAAAAAATCTGAATAGATCTATAACTAGTGAGGAGATTGGATCAGTAATCAGAAACCTCTCAACAAAGAAAAGCCCTGGACCTGATGGCTTAACTGGTGAATTCTACCAAATATTTAAAAATAAAATTGACACTAATCCTTTTAAAACCCTTCTAAAGTATTGAAGAGGAAGGAACTCTTCTTAATTAATTTCATGAGTTCAGCATCACCCTGAATCCAAAGCTAGACAAAGATGTTACAAAAAAAGAAAATTACAACTCAATATACCTTGTGAATATCGATGCACAAACTCTCAACTAAATACTAGCAAGCTGAATTTAGTAGCATATTAAAAATATTCTACACAAGTAGAACAAGTAGAATTTGTTTCTGGAATGTGAGAATGTTTTAATACACGAAAATCAATGTAATACACCAATGTAACACACCTAAATGTATAAGCTAATACTATAAATCTCTTCGGAGTAACCAGAGAAAAAATTTCATGACATTGTATTTGGAAATGATTTCTTGAATATGAAACCAGGAAACAAAAGAAAATGTAGATAAACAGTATTCAAAAAATTTTTAAAACTTTAAATATCAATAAACACTCAATCAACAGAATGGGAGAAAACATTTATAAATCATATATCTGATAAGGGTTTAATATGCAGAATATATAGTGAACTCTTGCAATCCAAAAACAACAAAATTAATAATAATAATAATAATAATAATAATAACTCATTTGAAAAATGCCAAAGGACTTGAGTAGACATTTCTCCAAAGATATATAAATGACCAATAAGCACTTGAAAAGATGTTCAACATTACTAACTATTAGGGAAATGCAAATCAAAACCACAGTAAGATACCACCTCATGCCTATTAGCATGGCTATCATTAAACACACACATAAAAAAAGGAAAGAGAGAGAAAATAACAAGTGTTAGTGAGGATGTGGAGATATCTTTGTGCATTGGAACACTTGTCCATTGCTAGTGAGGATGTAAAATAATGCACATGCTACAAAAAACAGTATAGCAGTTCCTTAATAATATAAACATAGAATTACCATATGATCCAGAAAGTCTGCCTCCGCATATACATCCAAAAGGTAAAAATAATTCAAATATTCATTGATGGATGAATGGATAAACAAAATGTAGTTGGTATATACAAACAATGGAATATTATTTGGCCTTAAAAAAGAATAAAATTCTAATACATGCTACAACCTAGATGAATCTTGAAAACATGCTAAGTGAAATAAGCCATACACAAAAGAAATATTGATTCTACTTATATAAGATACTTAAAATACAAAATTCATAGAGAAAGAAAATAGAATGGTTGTTACAAGAGACTAGAGGCATACAAGGAGTTATTGATTTTAAAAACTTATTATTTATTTTGGGGGAAGATTATTAAAAGGTTCTGGAGATGGATAGTAGTGATGGTTGCACAACAATGTGAATATACTTAATACTAATAAACTGTACAGTTAAAATTATTAAGGGGTAATTTTATGTTATATATATTTTACCACACACAAGAAAAAAGAGACTCATTTATGGACTCCAGGAAAAAAAATATACTAAATCTATGCGAGACATGACATGAAAGAAGTTGGAAAGTGCACATTTTGTTGATTTTTTACATAATTTTAGTCATAGTCCTTTAATAGCATTTTTACATTTACATGAATGCCTGTAAATGCATATAGGTATTCTCAACTACAAATAAAGAAGATGGAAAATAAAACCCAAGGACCTGGATAGCCTAGGGACAAATGTTGTAGGTGGTTTTTGTTTTATTATGCTTGACTTTGCTTGAATTTTCACACACACAAACAACTCACTATTTCTCTTAATATAAGAAAAGAGAACAATATAAACAAATAGAAACACTCAATTTTCTATCTAGAATGGTGTTGCTTTTATTTAATTTTAAATCCTCTCAGACATACAAAGCAATGACCTATTTACTATAACTCTCCTCTCTACCTTTTTTTTTGTTATTATCAACCTCCTCATGTGTGGATTTGCATATGTAATTAGCAGAATTTGCATAGATATAATCTGCTCTATTACAGAGGAAAATAATTCTGCCGTTTTCCCCCAAAGGTTACATTCGTGCTCCTTTCTTTTTTTATTTCAAAGCCTACTAATGTTACATATGTGGAGATAATAAGAACATTTATTTCATTAGGTTGTGAAGACCTAATGGGATAACAGAACACAAAATATTTAGCATAGTGTCTGGAAAACTAATAAATAAAAAGTACTTTTCCCATCCTGCCCATGCAATATTTATGTTATGCCTATGATGGTCATGTGTGTTAGAATCTCCAGTATGGTACCAATATTAGATATGTTGTTCTCCTAACACCATAATATATTTCTATAGATAAAAATCCTCAATTCAATATTCAGAATACAGAGTATGTATTCTTATAACATATACTCTTTAACAATAATAAGTTACTAGGTTCTGAAGGTTTAATATGTTAACCATGTCAGGTGCTCTGCATATCCTATGTCATTTCATTCTCCCAACATCCCTAGGAGATGGATAGTATCTCTGCCATGTAATAGATGAAGAAATTGAGAGACCAATTAATTAGCTTGGCCAAAGTCGCCCATCAGGCAAGTGATAAAACCAGCTACCCTGACTCCCTGGCTGGTGCTTTTTTTGCTACCACAGAGGTTCATGGTTCTAGTTAATCAACACACATGAAAACACAGACTTTTTTTAAGTACTGCTACTGAAAAACACAGAGACTACTTTTTAAGTAGTGTTAGTTCTTTGATTAGACGTTGTGCTCTATTATTGTATGAATATTTTCACACACACCCCCAATTACTATGTTGAAATCCTAAAGCCCAATGTAAAGGTGTTAGTAGATGGGGCCTTTGGAAGGTGATTAGGTCTTGAGGGTGGGGCCCTTGTGAATAGGGTTAATGCCCTTATAAAACAAGCCATAGAAGAGTTCCTTTTGCCTCTTCTACCATGTAAGGGTACAATGAGAAGTCTGAAACCTGGAACAGGGCTCTCATCCAACCAGGCTGACATCCTGATCTTGGACTTCCAGCCTTCTGAACTGCGAGAAATAAATGTTGGTTGTTTATAAATCATCCAGTTTGTATTTTGTTATAGCAGTCTGAATGGACTAAGACATGTTCTGAACAAAGAGAGCCAGTAAGCTTTATGATAGAATCATTCTCACGCAATAAAAACATTAAGTGCCTCAGTCTCCTTGTCTCTAAATTAGGATTGATTTATCTCACATGATGGCATGAATTGATTGGGAGAACTGTTAATAAAGAATCTCCATATTTGAAGTACAATTATCAGAAACGTAAATACAGATACAGAGCAAGACATCCTCAATACTTGAGCTTATACTTTGAAAAGGGATTGACAAGAAAAAGCTTTATGTTGAAAATGGCCCGGTTATAATCAGCTGCTGGTTATTCTCACAATCAGGTACAATGTAGAAAGGCAGACATTCTCAGGAAAGGTTAAGTTTTCCTTGGCAACTATCAATTGCATTGTAATATCCCCTAGGAAGTTTTTGGTCATTAACGAACAAAGTAATATAAAACTATTTTTAATCTATCTTTTGAGTTAATTCTATTCTCCTTTCAAAATTCCTTTTTCCTCAAATTTACTTTAATTGCTTAATTGATGGTTATTTGATGAAGGTTACTGAACATTTCGTTGAAGGAAAGGTTTTGACTCTTTCTGTCAAATAGAATTAAAGATCTCAATGAATGGGAAGCTGTTTTGAAAAGCTTTGAGCAAACTCCAATATAAAATGAGAGTCAACCCATGAAATATTCATCCAAAGCTATAATTACAAGTGTCTATCTAAAATTATTATTAATATCTATTACAGAATTTTTGTATTTGGAAACTTCTTAGTAATTCATTTGTATTGGTTATTCCACATATCAATCCAACTAAGACCTTCAGTGCCTATCCTTATTCTAAAGATGAAAAAAATGAGACCAATTATAGGTAGCCAGACTTTTTTGGCCATTCACTAAAAGATAATCATTAACACATGTTGATCAGAATTAGAAGAGTTGAAATACTTATTTATATCATTAGAACTGGTATATTACTTACAATTCTATCAAGTAATACAAAGGTGAACAAGCTAAAACCAAACAAGCCTCTAAATAGACTAGAGACATGTTAGAATATTTAAAGAGCCTCTATATTAAAAATAATTAATGAAATCTTCATTCCTTGTTACCTTCATTTGACATCTGTGGTGTTTGTGGAGTCTGCTCTCACCTCTATCAGGAATGGGCAGTTTTTTTAAAAATGATATCTCTCAGTATACTTTACCTGGATGCTCTTATTGGTTAGGGGACATTAAAACTATATTTATTTTTACTAAGCAGAATAACTGTTTATTCACAGGAGTTGTGATATTGTTACCGAGATATTGCCAAAAACACTCTATTGATTTTTAAAACTCTCTAGTACAAAGGTAATTATCTTAGAAAAGTAATTGAGAAAGGAACTTCAATAATGCAATTCAAGGCTTATATCTATATCTTCATGACAGGTATCATAATATAGTATTAAGGGAAATAGAAATAAACCTATGAATGAATTGTGTGGTTATTTAAGAATAGCCTTGAGACAGACATTGCTCTACTTAAGAATGGTCTTATCTCTATGCCTCCCAACTTTTTGTTTTACAAGTCAATGTGAGGATACATATCTGCTTCCTGGGTTGGAGCTTTTTTTCTTATTTTCTAAAAGTAGATTTTCTTCAATTATTTCTATGTTTAGAAATTATCCCTTAGAGAATTGCAAACAATTTTCAAAAAATTTCAAGATTGAATGTTTTAATTACTTCAAAATATAACTCCTCTAGAAAATGTATGTTCATTAGCAAAAAATAATAATAATAAAAAGGCAGACACCTCTATGATCATTTTAAAAGAAATCAAGTGGCCCTAGATAATTCTCAAAATACTCTTTCAAACGCATGTGAAAATCTCCCCAATGCAGAACACTGAAGGAACCAATTTTAATGAAGGTATTACTTCCAATTTTAATTTATTTTCTCATAAATAAAGTGGAAATTATGAAGAGTAAGCTAAGAACTGTAATTGTATTATTAAATACAATTTTCTATATTATCTTGGTTAATTCATTTATATTCACTTTTAAAATCTTTATAATATGCAGGTGTAAAGAAGGGAAAATTCCTTCTCTTTACCCCTCTACTTCTCAGGTGGGGACCCTGTAACAAAAGAAAGATTAATAAGAGAAAAACGAACAGAAGTTTATTAACATGTATGTCTCATATGTTCATGGAAGAAACCCAAGAACACTAAGTAACTCAAAGAGATGGCTTAGAATTTGAACTTAAATATCATGCTCAGCTAAAACAAAGGAAGAGTGTGGGGGAGGTAAGTGATAGAAACCTTAGGTAGTCAGTCAGAAATGAGCGACAGTGGAACAAATGAATAGGGGCCCAGCCTAGATACCGCTCAAAGAGCACTCCATTGGTAGTTAAAGAATCCCTCCTGCATCTCCAGAGATAAAGGACAGGAGGGCCTTAATCTCTAGCTTGTTTAATCTGGCCACAGATGCCTACTCAGAACGTATTACCCTAATCTGCTCACAATCTAATGCTCACCATACTGTCATTATAACACTATATTTATGCCTGGAAGTTCATAAATCTAATTATAACAGACTGAATTCTGGGTAAGCACATGCACAGTAGGCAAGTGTTAGATAGCAGCCAACTGTCAGTCAAGGTAACCTCACTTATGGATCACCTAGGACCTCTCATCACAGTCCAAATATAAATAGGTCTTCCCCCTTCTGCATTATTACAACTCTCCTTATTTAAAACTCATTCCTCCCTTGGAAATTTGTCTTATCTCTTCATCTCTCAAATTTCAGAGGGCTGCAGCCTTCCCTAGCATGGCCCATCTCCTTCTAAAAGATACTTTTAATAAATCTTACTTTTTCTAAATTCTGCCAACTTATAATTCTTTGTTGTATTGGTGGGGAAGAACTGAAAAACAAAACAACACCACCATCCTCCCCATGCCGCTGGGGTGACGCTGGATTTCACCTCAGTTGTAACAGGAAGGTGACCAGAAAAAGTAAAGTAAATAAAAGTAAGATTTGTTATGCAGATTTAAGTCCCTGCCTTCTTCATTGATAAGATTTTCTTGTGATTTAGGATCACCCTTCTCTTCTTGGTACTATTCAAGGCACCAAGTCTACAATAATGAACATGACAGACAAAAATCCTTACCTTCATGGAACTTACATTTTAGCTGAGGATAAGGCAATAAACAAACAATCAGAAAAGAGTTTATATTCGACATAGTGATATGTGCTAAGAAGTCAAAAATAAAGCAGGGAAAGGGTTATGTTGTGTGCGTGTGTGTGCGTGTGTGCACGTGTGTGTGTGTGTGTGTGTGTGTGTTTGAAAACTTAAATAGCATGCTCTCCAAGGCCTTAGTGTAAAGGTGATGTTAACACAAGAAACGTCCAAACTTATAGAGAATTTTTATAAGAGTTTATATGAGCCAAACTGATGATATAATGTTGGGGAGCAAGATCTCAAATGCTCCAGAGAATAGCAGTTTTGCAGCTTCTTTAATGCAATAAACATGGAGGTGGAAGAAAGCAAAGTGGGGACTAAATTACAGGATACTTAACAAGATTATGTGCTCTCCTGAGAGTGGTTATGGTTCATTGCAAAGGTGTGTTAACCTAGATGCACAGAAACAATGGACAAAACTTGCTTAAGACAAAGATAAACCTTTTACCAAAAAGTTATATACCTACAGCTGAGACTATCCACTATGACCTGCCCACTTAGAAATTTATGATCGGGTCATTCTGTGAGGTTACTTTCCACAGAACCCCCTTTTTTTGTCCACAGTGAGGAGACATCTGGAGATAAGGAAAAATCCAAGCAATTCTTTTAGGGAGATCTTTTCAAAAGAAAAAAGATCAAGCAAGATATGGCACATTTCTAAGGAAATTCCTGGCTCCAAAATTTGTGGACTGTGATTAAAATAAACAGAGGTGTTAACTAGCAAGTAGTAAGATACTCCCCTGCACCTTCAGTGATCTGGACTTGTCCAAAGTCCTTCCAGAATCATCATCATTTTTTAAAGTTTGTATCAAAGGGAATTATTCTTCGCCTGAGATTTGCTATTTGCAGAAAGAAAGCAGAATATGCCACCCCAAAATACACCACGTTGGCAAAGGATTATTTTGAGTGGACTGTTTAAGAAACAGCAAACATAAAAGATCTGAAAACCATTTATAAGGGAAATCTACATTTATAAGGGTGTCTCCCCGTCAGTGACATGAAGATAAGAATGACAATAAATCTCCTTATCAATGGAGGTTTCCAACTTAAACCTACATAACAATCTTACCCTTGTTTATAGTGCTTTTTCCTGATAACACCCATAACTGGCCTCCCTCTCCTGCCCCCAATGTCTTCTTTTTGACTTTGGCTCAAGATGGTATTTAATGTGGTGTCTTAAGCTATTTCAAGTAGTTACTCGGTATTCTGTGTGCCTGTACACTGTGTGCCTCCCATGTTTATAGGAAGTATACATGTTATTAAACTTCTATTTGTTCTTCTCCTGTTAATCTGTCTTTTATTACAGGGTGGAGGAGGGTCTCAGCCAAGAACTTAGAGGAATAAAAAAATTATTTTTTCCTCCCCTACACTGCCATTCTGTATTAGCTGTTAGTTTTCAAGTAGCACTTTTCAGTCTGAAATTTACTCTAACACCTATAGGCTCTGTGCTATACACAGCTGTCATTGAGACAAAGACTCATCTATCACTTGTTCAAAAATGGAGTAAGAATACAGGCCAACAAATGTGGCTGCATTGACAAGTACTAATTAACTATGGGACCAGAAAGTCTTCCCTAGATACAAGAGAATACAGAGGACCCGCAAACACAACTTGACAAAATGCCCACTTGTCTTGTTATAGCTTAGTCATTAACACTAACAATAGTACATATGCTTTTTAGTACAAATGTACATACAAGAAAAATGTCAAGTATTCATCACATAGGGGCATTGGAGCAGATGATATGTGCAGAGAAGTAAAGGTTAAGTATCACTTACTCCTCCATTGTTCTAAAAAAAATTCCACTTTGTATTACCTCTCTCCAATAAATATGTGGGTAGAATAATCTGTAACAAAATTTTTGAACTGTTGATCATGTTTGTCACCTACCATAGAACTTCCATCTCTAATTGTCTCATGGTAATCAAATGTGAAATCACTAGATTAAATGAAGATGAGAATACATATTTCTTTTCTAGGTAAATTTAGCTATGTAAAATCAAATCCCACATAATTACCTAAGAAAAGTAGAAAATTATATCATATAGCTTCTCTAAGATCAGAGAGGAGATACTGACAGAGCAGAATACATCTAGAAGGATGAAGAGGAAAGTTCCAGTTAACTGAGCCAACCATACATTGGTAGTTTTTATTCCTATCAAATAATTTTATGTTTCCAGGTAGTGAGACTATAATTTGAACCTATAATTAGAACTGCTTCTATAATGAGTAGCACTACACAGATATAAATTGTATTGCTTCAAACCTATGTCATGTCTCAAAAGGTGCCATGATCTCTCCTCAAAGGCACTGAAATAAAATGAAAACACAAATGTATTCCAAGTCACGTAGTTGCAAAGAGATAGAATGAAGCTACTGCTGCACTAGTATAGGGATTAATGTTGTCTTTTGTGGTCAATTCCAGCAAACATTACATCAAATTTGTAGCTAGGGCTGATTCATGTTATAACATTCACTCTCAGATTTTTGTCTCCAGAAAGCCTATACCACAGTTTATGAAGCTGGAGAGATAAGAGTTATACATAACCTCAGAAAAGCTAAGGGATATCACATTCACTGGTATAGATTAGTAGTCAAATAGTTCATTATTTTTCTCATAGCAAAGAAGGAAGATTTTTCTATTTGAAGATTTTTACCCTATATATAGTAGATTTGGGGAATGCTCTGTAATGTGCATCAGCTAGTTAAAAAAAAAAAACTTTTGCAGTAAACCTCTAGAAAGTAGGAATTACAAAGTTTTATTACATTATTTTTAATATTACTAAAATTATTTTTAAAAAACCAGATACAGTTCAGTTCATAACAAATTCAAAATCCTAGGGTAAGAATCATTTAACATGCATACATAATACCCAGATAGTCTCTTGAAACATTAGGATGAAAGAGAGAAGGCTATGATTTCTGTAGAAAAAAGTAAAAATCAAAACCACTGTCTTTTATCTGAAGTATAGTCTACCATAAGCATAAGCTTAAGGGATTCTTAAGCAGCATAAATCAGTCAGGCAGACTGAAACAAACTGACCTACCTGTCGGGACCAAAGCAGAAGGTACTTCCAAGGTCTAAGGGGAGAAAAAAAGAGATGTAGAGGGTCAGAGGAATGCCACAGCAATTTAGTTATTCTCCTGCTAGGCTGTAATGCAGGATGGATCTTAGGGAGCTTGGAAAAGATGTTTGTTGCTCACCTCATTTAAATTCTCAGAAGTAGTCAAATAAGTCTCTTCTTAGCACTATTCCTGGCTCCATGCCAACAGGAATGCCATGGTTTATATCAGTGTTTGCTGATTAAATCTTCCCCCAAAATAATCCAAGTTGCTTCTAACAGAGGCTGAATAGACCTTTTAGAAACTGAGGACCAGCTATAAGTCTTAAAAATGTAAAAAAAAATTACAAGTAAGTAATTCTTATAAAGGAATTTGTGTTTAGTTTGATGGTGGTTGGTTCCTGTTTCAGGGAGTAATGGTGCAGGTAATCCTGCAGCCAAGAGATTTTGCTGCCTCCCCACTAGGGGACGCTAAAGGAATAAAATTGAAAATGCTATTGCTCTGGTTGTCAGGCTATAATTTATGATATGTGTACCTTCCAATTTGCTTCAAGTCAGGACTGGTCACAAATACATCTTAAGTGATTTCAACCAATATCCTTTGAGCACCTACTATGAATAAGGCTCATGGCTAGATCCAATGAGAGACATAGAGATAAATGACAGATAACCCCTGCTCTCAAGTGGCTTATAAATTAGTGGTTGTTAAGGAGGGGGAGGGAGAGAGGAGTAGGGACAAGTGGATAAAACTTGTTTAGAACTACTTATATTAGAGCAAACTGTGATAAATTACACAAGAAATTGAGAAAATAAATTAATTATCTATTGATAGAGTAAATCATACTTGGGTTGGGAGACAAACATAAATTAGGAAAAAGTCTTTTTGGACAGCCTCAGCACTGTGACTGATGGGAAGCATCCCAGTTCTTGCTGTAGTGATCTCAGGAACAGAAATCACTCAGGATTTAGGACCTACTTTTGTTGGGTGGTTTCTCAATGTTCAAAACCAGGAGCAGATGGTTTCTGCCGACTATAGAAAGTTTCCATATGCCAAGTACATGACTCTAGTGGATTGCCCCTTGCAGAGCTGGTCCTCCACAATGGAAAAGACCCTGATTTACAAGTCTGTGATGGTTAATTTTATCTGACAATTTGAAGGATACTTTTGGGTGAGATTAATATTTAAATCAGAGAACTCTAAGTAAAGGAGATTGCCCTCATTAATATAGTGGGCCTCATCCAATCAGTCAAAGGTGTAAATAGAACAAAAAGATGGGCCTGTCGGAGCAAGACAGAATTCTCCAGAAGATTGCCTGTGGACTTCACCTGCATCATCGACTCTCCTGAGTCTCCAGCCTCCTGACTCACATTGCAGAATTGGGCTTGCCAGCCTCCATAATCATATGAGTCACTTCTTTATAAATCTCTAATACAGTAATTCCTCATTTAATGTCATTGACAAGTTCTTGAAAATGGCACCTTCAATCAAAATGACATATAATGAAACCAATTTTACCACAGACTATTTGATATAAACAAGAGTTAAGTTTCTATGATATATTTTTAGTCACAAAAAAACCATCATCAAACTTCTAAATAAACACCCCAAACATTTCTAGTATTAAGCATTGAAAGAAATGTTAGCTATACGTACATTTTAGAAAGATGAATAAGAACAAGTAAGATAATTATTTTCTAACTAGCTTATTCCAATTTAAAGTCTTGGGTGGTCTGAGTCCATCCCATCAGCTCAGAGCATAAGGCAGAACCACACTGGACAGGATGCCCTTCCATAGCAGGGCCACTCACACACACGCACACACACCCAAACACTGGGACACTGTAGACATGCCAATTCACCTCAAGTGCACATCTTTGGGATGTAGGAGGAAACTAGGGTTCCCAGAGAAAACCCACAGAGACATGGGGAGAATATGCCAACTCCACACAGACAGTGGTCCTGGTTCGGCATCAATTTTTTTTCTCATCATTATAATGAAACAATGTTGAACAAAATGATATTCGAGGACCTGTTATATATACACATCCTATTAGTTCTATTTCTCTGGAAAACCCTGACTAATATAATGATTCTTTGGTATGTAGCAGGCATCTCAGGTTTGTGTATAATAGTAACATATGAGAATAGAATCCAATAACCACTCTGTTTCTTATCATATGTGGCTCTCACTAAGACATCAGTTAAACAGAAATATTTCTTTAATTAAGTACAATCAGGTTCCAACTGGAAGAAGTTCAGTCCCCAGAGAGCCCAGCAGCTGTGAGCACTTTCACCTGCGATGAACTTTGGGCATGCGACAAATGAGTTCACTTGACAGTTTAACTATTTATTAGCTGTGTATATTTAGGCAGGATTCTTCAAGGTTAAATATCCACATCTGTAATATGAGACTATTAACATCTATATCACATAAGAAAATTTCTATGAAGTAATTAGTATTTGAAAGGCATGTCCTAATTTTTTAAATTGCCCGTATACCCACCACCTACATTCTATGATTTACATTACATTGTTTTACCATATACCTATCCATATATCCATCTAACTTTTAATAGTTATAATCCAGGGGAAATAACTATAAAACTCTTGCTGTCCCCAGATGTTAGGGAAAGTTTCTTAACTGAGCTGTTAACCCAGTTTCCTAGAATGGGAGAGATAGCTTAAGTCAGCCACATCTGTCTTCTGTCCCTCTTCCTGCCCAAACATTCATCGTCTCCCACTTTATGTGTAGACATAGGACTCCCCTTGCAGAGAGTAATGTCAGAGATCTCACCTATCCTTGAAATTATCCAAGAAGGGTGGATATCATATAATGGCATATAGGTCCATGTTTCAAAAATAAAAATGCTTCTTTATGAGAAAACCATGCATTTTCTGTTGCTTTGTCCTAGATATGTGAAAGAAATAGATGCAATAAGTAAATTCACTAAACTGAGATGTTCTGTGGCTTACATTCATTTTCCAGACATCAGAGAGAATTTAAATATTGAGTGCAGAGGATAACAAGACATGAAGGAGCCATATCTAGTAAAGATGATGTGGCTGTGACTCTACAGCTATATATCTACAAGTACCATTGCCTCATTTCAGAGCTGTCTTTGGTCTCTTCCTACTACCTCATTTCCCTGAATGGCAAAGTCTCACTCCTTCCCTCAGGTGCCTACTCTGTATTCTACTTTTTGAACAATATTTCTCCAAGTGTGGTATATAGGTATGTACCTCAGCCTCTCCTAGGCTCCAAGTTTCCAGGGTTCAAACTCAAATGTACTACAACTGAAACTCAAAGGGTAGGCCTTTCAATCTATATTTGTAAGGAATCAATCTCATGCTTCTAATGTACTCTAAAGTTGAATAATCACTAATATAGATCAGAGATGTATTTACCATCAAGCTAATGAAGGCTTGGGGCCCCTAATTAGCCTGGATCCCTCCCAAGACTCTTTACTTAATTTTATTAGTAAATGAAATGTTTATTTTTTTTTTTTCTTAAACAGCTCTCCTCTAAACTATATAAGTTTCAGGTCCCATGATGCATATCTGTTCTGGATGGTACTTACAAAGAAAGTCAACACAAATCATTTAAATTACCACAGGAAAAGAAACCTTATTGTTACCATTTCCAGGGTACTAGGAATACTGAGAAGGCTCAGTCCTTTCCGCAGTCATAGTAAAGCATTAGGAATCAGTGGGATTTAAGAAAAGTACAATTTATTAAAGTATGTTTCAAGAGAGAAACAGGCTATGCCACAGATGGCTATAGCCCTGTGTATTCCAGAAGGTATAACATATTATGGCCATGGTGGGTAGATACAGGGGCGATGCTAGATAATTCATTGACATTATGCTGTTATATAACCTCTCGTATACTGCACATGTGGTTACCCAGAATTCAGTCTGTTATAATTAGATTCATGAACTTCTGGGCATACATATGATATTATAATGCTGGTATAATGAGGCTCCAGTCAGGAAAGGGCAATATGTGTACTAACTGCACATGCACTTATAGCTGGGCTATAAGTGGTTGTTTATGTAATTCTTTCTTTCTCATAGTCCAAGAAGTAAGGTAATTTTTAACCATAAAAATGGAGGTTTCAGGGAGGTTCTAAGGGAGGTCTCTAGGTTAGGCCTTCATTTCCTCCCCTCTCCCCACTGTTGCTCATGTCTACTTAATTGTCTAACATTTTCATACTCCTCCCCTTAGGATATTTGTATTTTAGTAAATACCTTTTGAAAGACTGAAATCTTCAAGATCTAAAGAAGGATTCCTCATCAGAGGAAATGCTGGTACTTTACCAAGCATTAGAAAGAACAGAGGCCTTTATCAACATATCTCACATCAAACTTGGTTTGCAGATTTTCTGCCATCTTGTGAATCTGACCATCAGTCCTCTACCCCCGGAATATAGAACCTGTTTAAGGAAGTTCACCCTGCAAAATGCTAAAGAAACAATGTTGAAATGGGTTCAATGAAATGATATGCTCAACTGGTAAGTTCGCCTGCAGCCAACTATGATTTTCCTGAAAGGAAAAGTAGAAGCCCTGTCTAGCAGTCTAAATTAACTGGCTGAGAGGGTAACCCATGCTCTGAACAGATGTCTCAGCATACTAAGGCATGCTGACATTAATTTAGACTACTGAAACATACCACCTAAGTTAAACTCTTAATTAAGAGGAATTTTGTCCTTGAGAAGTGACTAGAGAGAAGTGAAGAAGACTGTGACATTTATGAATTCTCATAGGGAAAAGTACCTCCAGGCCTATTGGTGTGAGTGATGTAAATAAGACTTTTAAGTGTGTATTTTGATATAAACAGATGGTTTTTACTTTGTGTTAGAAAAATGGAATCAGTGGAAGAGAACTGAATATAAAGAAAACATTTTGGAATTTAAAATAATGTTTTGTAGAACTTCAAGGAAAGGAATTAAACTGAATTTAAGAAGTGAATTGTATGGAAACTTACTGCTATTAGGCTTTCTTTAAAATTAGATTTGGGTTCCCATTTATACTGATACAGAGCATGCCAGAGTGGCCAAAATGTGTTTCCTTTTTCTCTCAGGCCAGCATCCTAGCACTTTATTACCTAGAATTTGCTTAAATCTAACCATCTCAGTTTTAGTATGTTATATTGATGTGCTGTATCACCTTACAGAGACCTTAACAAATTAAATTACATTAATTTTGCTCTGCACATTCTAAAAGAAATCTACTTCTCCACATTTGAAAATATCCTAGCTGCACAGCTAGCAGAGCCTATGTTTTAAATTTAATTTCTATTAAGGCAGCATTCTTCAGACTGTGTTCCATGAAACACTAGTGTCCAGCAAGAACTTACCCAACCATACACATGAATATTCAGAGTTACTAATCAAATAAGTTTGGAAAAGAGGGCATAACCTAACTCCATCTAGGAGAGTCACATTTCACATTATCATATGAAATACTCTGATAGATTATGCAGTAAAGAAATCTAGTTCATTTCACTGAACGGAGGCCTTCTTGCTCTAATGTCCCATTTAACTCACTTCTCTAGGTTTAACCCCTTGACATTCAGAGGGTTTAGCATTTGTCCATTGGCCAACATATCACAGCTCTGGTAGAGAGAGGCTCATAATTCCTACTCCAAGCCCTCACCTGAGCCTTCCTCAGCTTCCACACCAGGGGAGAAGGATCAGAGTAGTGACCACTAATTTACATAGACTCTCCTGATGCCCAACATCACACATCTATATGACAGCTGAATGCTGTTGTTTGAACAGCCCATAGATAGAAAACAGCTTGTTTTTCTGTGGAGGAGGGGAAACCCATAGGAGAAGGTCTAAGGTAAATGGCTTAATTTGTATTGGGAAAACTATACAAAATGTAGGATTCAGAATTATGGGTCAGGAGATGGATTTTCCAATCTAAATACTTGTTATTCTGCTTCTTATGATGCAATCAAACCAATGATGTATGGCTTGCAGTTATGAAAAGGAGAATAAATTAACCTTCCAGTTTCCTTTTTTTTTTTTACACCTACAGCACCTGGTCTTCCTTGGTGGTCTCCCATCCAAGTACTAACCAGGCCTGACCCTGCTTAGCTTTGGAAATCAGATGAGATCAGGTGTGTTCAGGATGGCATGGCCGTAGACTCCTTCCAGTTTCTAATGAAAGCTGAGAAGTATAATTTGGGAGACCAAATGGAAAACATGGTATGGCAAGCTAATGAGCCCTTCATCATTTATTAAAAACAAACAGCCAAAACTGGATCAGTTTCAAAAGTAGACCAATAAAAAGCACTATAAAGCTGGCTCTACATTCTTATTGTAGTCTTTTTCAAATTCAGATCTTGAATGTTTGGCTCAGCAATCCTGACATTGATTCTATCTTTGGACTTAGTATTTGTTTGTGCTTTCCTCAATGTTCCTCAATGTTTCCCTCTATAGAATTTTACTTGACTCTTCAACCTTGCTCTTTTTAATTTTTTTCTTTTGGGCAAGAAAATGCCCTGCTTTAGCTCAACAGTACCCAGTCCTCACCATTTCCCATTAATTGATGACCATCTGGGCCAGATTTCCCACTCCCAACTCCCATAACAAATTCAAGGAAGAAACAGAAGGAAGGTGACAATAACATTATTCCATACCACTGCCATTTTGGTAACAGTCTACCTAAAATTATAGGTTCAGATATGGAGAAGGAGTTCCGTGAACCACTCTGAGAATTAAATCAACAAAAGCAAGGAGGTTCCCAGCCTGAGTACTATAATGAATCAGTTCTTACAGAGTTTGCTAATCCATGTGCATACTAATCTGATAACTGAATAATAATATGTGTTACTATTTCCTTAATATATGCATAAGTGTTTATAGTTATGAATGAAAACAATTCATTAAAATAACACTGAATTAATATAGTCTAGATGACATCATAACAGAAAAATAGGAAAGGATAGCTATTTTCATGGAGACAAGGATGACGGAGGGATAGTCTCAAGAACTATTTTGATACATACAAGAAATTTTCATCCTTAAAAATTTGGGAACCTCTGCTCTAATCTACTGAGATATTGGCAAAGGGCAACTATTTAACAAATGCATTATCTGACAGACATGTAAACAATACATTGTGCAAAGTGTGATAAAATGTACTTTAATCTTAGTAAAATGAAAAAAGATATGAAGTCGAATGTAATTTTGTTTAGAAGAAATCAAGGACTTAGGCCCCAAGGAAATGCATGGTAAAAATCGTTAAAAGCCTTTTACAATTGCATAACCAAAAATCATTTCAAAAAACAAATGTATTCAAGTTGCTATGACAACTCAAATGCTAAGTTTGCATTTAGGCAAGCATAATCAACAGATTTTGTAATTAATACTTTCTAAATATTATGTATCCCTATAAACATAATTCATGTATAACTACTCAATTTTCACTGTTAGTTTTTGAGAACTCCACTATATTTTCTGATTATTTTCAAATACTTTCTTATTAATCTAGTCTCTTTTGATTTATTATACTTTTTTTCTTGACAAGAGACCAACCATGATTGAAACAATGGGCTCTTAGCTATAAACTTATAAATCTGTGAGTCTAAATTTCTGTTTCAAACCCTTTCTTTTATAAACCTGGCTTCTTTTAATGAAAAACTAAAAGGAAATGGAGGGAAAAACCCACTTTGAATCTACAAGATGAATAAAAAAGAAAAAGAAACACAGAAGAGAGAGAAAATGTAAAAGAATAGAGAAATAGAAGAATAAATTACAGTAAAATGAAAGATCCTTTTACTCTACAGTCATGCACATACACAATTCAATAATGATAAGGGAGGAGAGGCAAAAAAACTGAAAGAATCTTTTATATGAGTAGAGATTTTTAATTTTTTTATTGTTCAATTACACTTGGCATACAATATTATATTGATTTCAAGTGTACAATATGGTGATCATACATTTATATAACTTGTGAAGTGATCACCCCAATAAATCTAGTATCCATCTGAACCATATACATAGTTATGAGTAGGGATTCTTAAAGTATGCATATTAAGTACGTATATATTATAGTTAACATTGTGATTCATAGTATGCATGAAAGTTGAACAGTGGAGCATAGCTTTCTAGAACTTACACTTATATTACCTTATTTGTTAGAAAACAAATCTCTAAATGTATTTCATCACAACACACTCAGACTCACAAAAATCCTAGCTCTATAAAAATGCAATATATAACTGGTACTCTTCTAGAAGGCAGTACAGTTATTTTTCTCCTAGCTGTGTGTTTTCCTTTCTGCTAAACCTTTGTTGTGAAAGAGAATTTAGGCTGAAAATTTAGTTTAGAAAGAAAGGAAGCCAACTGGTTTTGTAAGCTATAAAGGTTAAAATACTTTTATGAAACATCTTTCTTAGAAGCTTTGTAAGCAACACTTTTCTCAAAAATTTTATGACAGCTAGTACAGCATGAAACCATATGCCTTTTTATAGCTCCTAAATAAAAATGACTAATTTGACTTATTAGTACTGATTCTCTGGAGACAGAGCTAAAAGAGTTTCTGCAGATTTATCTGGTTCTTATTATATTTTAACAATGTCTGCTTTTACACCAAAAAAAATTATGCTAGCCATCTGTCTGCAAATATTTGTGAAGAAAATTACAAACTATACCTTTATGTACTTCAGAAATCCTTTGAAAATTAAAAATTTGGGGTGACTCACATCACAAAACCCTTCAGAGTTATATGGTATTACCTACTAGAGAGAGGACATGACATCTCCATAGTAGATTTCAAGTAATAGAATCACCAAATGTTAGAGCTAGAGGGACTCATAGAGACCCCTACTATCCAACTCCCTCATTTTAAACCTGAGGCCCAAAGAGGTAAACAACTTGACCATGGTTACAAACCTATTTTCCAATAGAGACAAAACTAGAAACCGAGTTTTCTGATGCCATGTTCAGTATTATTTGCATTAACCCCACCCTCCCACTGGGAGGCCCTCCTCTCTAGAGAGATCCAACTCTGGAACTATACCTGATGAGGTTCATAAGTCTAAATCAGGACAGGAGACTTATTAAGAAAATCAGGATCCTATCTTATAGCACTGGTATGGAAATAAACTGCTCTATCCTCTTTATCAGAGTAACTGCTCACTAGATATTCCAGACACAAGGTAGGCTATTGAATGGGCCCTGTCTACCTTAAGAGTCTGGTGTCAATATTATTCAGTCAACAACCACAAATAATTCATTTGTAATTAAACAAATTAGGTTCATTACTTGTTACAATGAGGGAGAACATTCATAAAAGGAAACATCTCAGGAAGAAGGGTGTTAAAAAGAACCTATTATAGTATTTGAGGTTATATTGAATAATTTTTGGGAGGGTCTAAGGAAGCAGAAATTCACTCTAGATTGGGAGCTATCAGAAAGCAGGGACAATTCTATGATTGGCTATCACAATAATTCTTATCTTTAGTGAGAGAAGGTGAGATGGGGTTAAAGCTATAATTGATACACAAGTAACAATTATTCATTTGCACTGAGACAGAGGGAGGCGATTGGTGGTGTGTGGGTGTACAGTGACTTTGTTTCGTTCTCACTCAATCATCCTCTCAGAGCAACCTTATCAGGCATTGATGTTCTGTGATGTTCTCCAACAGAAGAACAAGGCCCATTTGTTAGTATCAGTCCAGCTTGAAGTTGCATGAATAAGACCTAGTTGTGAGTATCAGGCCAGTTCCTGGAAACCAAGGGTTACTTTTCTCTTCTCTACCATGAATTTAGTGGATGGGGCAGATGAATAGATCTATGATTCCTAGATGTCAATCTTGCCTAGCCCTCAAATGGAATGCCTGAGTCATTATAAAGAAAACTTGGAAATCCTTTTACAAAATCAATCAAATCAAAGCAGCATTTACTATCTACTAGTGCCATAGTAACTCTAAATTGAAAAGCAAGATGAATTTGATATCTGAAAGAATTAGGTTTGATCCTGGCATTGCTTCTTGGTAACTATGTGACTGATAGATATGTGACTCTGACATTCTTGAAGCCACAAGGATTGAATAAGATAATGTAATTTTTCTCAAGGGACTTATAATTGGGCCATCTCAAACTTTTGTCTCTTTCTCAGGTTTTCAGTTTTAATGGACATTTCCCTCTGCAAGCCTCCCTTACTATAATCAGGGAGCATTCACTGCCAAAAACATTTCAGGGGCCCTAATCACTTTTTATGTCCCATGACTCAAAACATAGAATTACGTAGATTAACCCCTTAAGCCATGCTAAAACCTTAGCTTTACTTCAGGTTCACCCCGAAAGGCTCCTGTCAAAAATAAAAGATTGATAGATAAGGAAAAAAAATACCTTGTGAAGAGAATGACATGAACAAAGATAATACTGAAATAACAATTGTGTATAAAAAAGTCAAAAGATAAAAGATTCAAATGTATTGAGCTAATTCTAAAATACCAAGCCTAGAAATAAAATGAATTTTAATAGCAATGACAGATTAAATAGTTGAAACTTATTATTAAAGTCAATGCTTTGAAATGCTTATGACCTATAAAACTTTTTTGTCTAGGCATAAATTAGTTCTCTGACCTGATAGAACTAGCAAAAAAAAAAAGCAATGATCACTGAAGTGGATAACATAAAGATAAAGAGCATGTTTTAAGTTCTAAGAATTCTAAAAGCTTTTTACAGAAGGTTATGAAGAAGCTTCCAGCCAGAAAGCAGGAAGGAAAAGGCATTTCTGGCAACAATGACTTAAAACAAAGGAACAGTCATTAACCTCTGGGATTGCCTTTGGTCATTTGGCTACCTTGAGGCTCAGGGGAAATTTGAAAGCTTCACAAATACCTCTTGACATTTTCACTGAATGGAGTCTTGTTTACCTTTCTAATATGATTACAAGGTTCCTACTAAATAGCACTGGGAATTCTTCTCCAGTCGCTAACCATCAATATCCTCAAACCTCAGTAATCCATCAATCCATCGACACATTTGAGGGATGGGCTCAGACATCTAATACAAAATGTTGATCTTCTGCAGGAAATTATTTGTTAGCATTACAACTCCACTTTCCCGAGATTCACACATCAATATGATGAAAAGAATTGTCATGGAACAGAGTTTGAGAGAAATTCTACAAAATGAGAGCATTGCACTTGCCCTGTAAGGACTATTCTGGCTCTCACATTGTTTGACTTATCAACTACTTCAATGAAATATAAAGTAGGAGAAGAAATAAACATCAAGAAAAATATAATGTCAAAAGCCTCATTAGCTCAGATGTCTAGAAGCCCTTGTTAATGACCCCCAGAACATAGGGTTAAGGATGTGATTTTTCCCTGGGCTAACTAGCTGCAATATACCTTTCCTAAGACTTCCTAGCCCTCTCACAGGTTCTTACTATTGTTCATGGGGGGAAAATCATAGATGAATCAGAAAAATATATTACCACTGGAAGAAATAGGGTAGAAATTTATATTATCCAGCTCATTATCAGGAATTTTACTAAATAACTATCCTTTAGATGCAAGAGATGATCTGAAATACAGTACTTGCCTAACTCATCTCTATGCACATAGCCAGAAGACGCTCTTGGTTGTGGATGCCTGGGCATTCTGCTCCTATCAGTTCAGCTATTTGTTGAACAAGAGCCAGTTGTGATTATTCACAAGCTTGCTGATGTCAGCTCTACTTTGTATGTGATATAAAGGATGATGGTAAAGTATAAGTACAAAGAGAAAATAGATTCATATCCATAAAAATTAAATTTGAACTCAATAAAGACAAGTTACTAAAAAAACATAAATAAATATAAAAAGATGTGAAATTAGACATGGTTGAAACAGCCATAAAAGATTGGTTGGGAGCAGGAGTCAAACATCCAGAAGGACACTCCATGCTCAAATTTCTTAACAACTGTTTTTAAATTGGTCTTTAAATTCAAAGAAAACAAAACTGGAAATCATGGAGGATGCATTATGTTATGATTTCAGAGAAAGACATAACCAATAGTGTGCTGTACCAGTTTGTACTGGCTCACAAAAGCCAATGATCAAGTTTTCAGGAAATTTGTGAGCCATTTGGTAAACATTGCCATTATTAAAAATAAAATGGTCTAAACTTACAATTAGATAAGTTATACTTAAAAAGAAAGTTATTAAATACTGAAGATTTGTTTCTTCCTAAATATTTTACATTTTATAATTATATGTCTGAGGTTATTTACGTTTATTTCATCTGTACAGTAAAAATATAGTACAGTGGTATGCTGCTATACATTTCTTTCCAATTCCACATTCTGTGCCATGTTGGTAGCTTAAAAGCAGCCATGGTGGGAGTATTTCCACTACAGAAATCATTGAATGCAACAATCGGGGCTATTTTCTTCCAGATAGTTGGTTGTTAAACATTTATCAGCATACCACTAAAAAGAAGCAAAATCAAGTTAGTGGGACCATATTCGAAGAAAAATACTTGACCATATGATGGAAAGCTGGCAAATGATCACACGTGTGTTTATAAGTTTTAAATTAAAATAAAAAAGTATAAACATGTATAATTTATTAATATTTAATTAATTAAATATGTATAATTTATTCTTCTCTACTTCAATTTTTCAATTCATATACAACTATCGGTCTTGATTCAGATGAGAGCTTCTATCAGAGAGTAAAAAAGTACAAGAAATTTGTTATAAACTTCTAGAAAATAGTTTGACATTTATTGGAAGACTTGAAAATTCATACCCTTTCACCCAGAAAATTCACTTCTATTACTTTATCTTAAGAAAATCATAAATGATATAGTGAAATGTGGACAAAAATCTTTATCATGCAGTTTAAAATAGTAATACACATATATAAATAAATAATCTAAATGTTCAGCAGTAGGGAAATTATTAAATAAATCATAATATATCTACATAATAAAATAACATAACAAAATCATGTTTTCAAAGAATACTTAATAACTAAGAAAAACTTTACCAAATATTAATAGTGCTTATCACTGGGTGGCGGAACTTAAATTGGTTCAATTCTTTATACAAGTAATGTACATGCATTATTAAAATGTTAGAAAATAGAGATAAATAAAAATAAGAAAATAATGACTATCCAGAATTTCACAAAACAAAAATAACTGTATTAAACCTTTTATTTTTTCCTTGCAGACTTTTTTTACCAGTATGTATGCATGCACATGCATGCACACACACACACACACACACACACACACACACACACACACACTTTTAAGTCAAAATGGTATTATGCGGTGCATATTATTTTGCAATTATTTTTTCATAGTAAACCTTAGGATGTTTCTGTATAATTTGTACCTTATTTTTCTATATACAATTTTTAAAATATTTTTCAATTAAAAAAAATAATGAGCATAAAGTAGCTTATCTCCAGAGATGATCCCCCAATGAACTATGCCTGTGAATCTTGGCTGGCTTGGTGTGTTTCCTTAACCAAAGATGAAACAATAGTAACAGTGTTTGAGTTACAAAGCTTATGACTTAAGAAGTCCTAGAAACTTCCTTTTTTTTTTTTTTTTTGCTTTTGGGAGCCTAAAGCCACAATGTAAGAAGGTTAACTACCCTCATAGAGAAACTATGTAGAGAAGTCATCTGAAGAGTCTTTCCAGTGTCTTTGCCAAGCCCAGCTTTCCAGCATGCCCATCATAGCATGTGAATGAAGCCATCTTGGATTTCCTAACCCAGTCAAGCCATAAGATGACTTCACCCAGCCGAGAGCACGTGGAACAGAAGACTCATTCATCTGAGGCCAAGTCACCCATAAAAAGAGGTTAAATAATAACATGTTGCTATTTAAGACTCTAGGTTCTGGCGATTTGTCAAATAGCAGTAACCAAAAGAGAATCTGTATTATTCATATAATATGAAAAACAACATTATTTTCAAAGGCGTTGTAACTCTTTTGTGTGCACTTTTGCACGTGCACACACACACACACACACACACACACACACACCTTATTCCTACTCAAATGCCTAACTGCTATTGTCCTGCACATACTCTATTTATTCTATATGATATGCACCTATTTTCACAGTTCAGATTCAATCTGTGTGGAAGAAAGATAAATTGCCGACATTGTAAATAATTTATTGAATGCCAATCTAAAAACCACATGGACTGATGTAGATATTTCTTTTCACATGAGGAAACTGAGACCCACAGAGAATAAGTGACCAGTCTGAGGCTACCAAAGTCACATAACTGGTTAGTAGTTGAGTTAGCACTGATTCCCAGGTCAATGCCCTTTCTCTACACTACATTTTCTCTCTAAAAAATGTACCACCTTTTTTTCCAGAAAACATTAGAATTAAAAAATACTTATCTACCAGAAGATAGATGCAGTCTCTACTTGACTAAAAATGAGAGGGATCGTAAATCTTACAGAATAGCCAGGTCTTTAGGGATTTCTAGTCTGATAGATTTGTGCAGGCCAGAAGAGTTCAGATATGTGCAAGAATCAATGGATAAGCACGGAAAATATTATTGCTTGGAGTGGAGGCCACATGACAGAGAATCTGCTTGCTTATCCACCCTGAGACTAGTCATTTAAATTTATGAGCCTGCCATTCCTGTGTGCACACAGCCGGAAGTGGCATTAGGAAAGTAAAAAACTGAGAGTGGCAGAAGAGAGTGGTGAGAAAGAAAAAGAATAGTAAGAATATTAAAATTAAAAAATGTATATTTATTATATATATATATATATATATATATAATGACCTAACCTCTTCTTCTTCCTGTCCTGTGAACCATGGAACACCAAAGAAATACTTCTAAGAAAAGGGAATCTAATTCACTGGCAGGTAACCCATGAACCATGACATATCAAGACAGCTCTTTCATCTTACAGCCTTTTATGCTAACCTAGTACAACATACAGCACTATAGAGCTGGAAGGTACTTAATTTCAACTTTCCCTCTGCTTTTCTTCCCTTGGTCAATAGCTAATGTTAATGTGTTAAATAAGCAATATACTCCTTACAGGACACAACTAGAGAAAAAAGTCATTTCAATTTAATCAGTTCTTCTGTAGTGAGAAATCTAGCAATTTCAAATGGAGGTCTAGGAAGGTCAAAAGATGCACTGGTTAGTAAGAATTCTTTTTCTCTGTCCTCAAAATGAGATTGTCACCACAAGTATATATATATATATATATATATATATATATATATATATATATATATATTTATTTATTTATATATATATATATATACTTGTGGTGACACAGTGGGGTATATATATATATATCCGTGAAGAAGAGGATAAGAAGATCAGAGCATTTACAAAATGTTTAGAACTGAAAAGCACTCTCTGGCTTCCCAAAGCTATCAAAGGTAAATGCCAACCTTGATATACACGTGCATGCCTCACTGATATCAAGGTACTGACTGTATCATAGGTAGGTTTTCTTGCTGCAAAAACTGCCTGGTGCCAGTAACATAGAGTTGGTAGTGTTTCCAAAATAAGCTAGGAAAAACACTACATTCTTTAAGATAGATTCAAGTTATTTGCCCTAATTTTCTCAGTACAAGGAATCAATTAAATTGCTTCATGCTACCAAATAAAATTATGTAACACAAATGCCAAGCCCTTATCAAACTGCAAAAGAGAAATTCTAAGCTTCCTTTGGTGGAATTTTGATAGCCAAGCAGCAGGTATGACCCATAGTTTCCCCACCTTTCCTAATCTTCCCCCTGTGGGTTGAATTTGTTTGGGATCTCCAGCACAAGCTTCTTTAGATGGTACTTATATTGACCACTATTTGTCTTGTGTTTCATGTTTTTCAGAATTGCCAGAACAAATCCTCTTAATCTCACCTGTTTGTACATGGTTCCTACTGGAGAGAAGTTGCACCTAACCTAATCTTGCTTCATGTTTGGGGCACAGTGGGGTATTTATTATACAAATACTTAATTAAATTCAGTGACATCTTCTATCTTTCTTCCAGAAAAAAAGAAAACATTTCTACAATGTGTACTGTTTCTCCACTTCAGAAAGGTATTCTGTGTATTATATTTACAGGTTGTTTATTCTGATAGAAATCTTTGAGTTTCTTACTTTTCCCTTAACAAAAACCAGGCAAGTTTTTTATGAGCCTTCTGAAAGAGACACAGATGGTTTGCATGTATCAAATCTTCTCTCAAAGATATACATAAACTAGCATCTAAAAAATAGGCTTCTTCTCTAGAAAGGAGGCACTTCTCACAAGGCAAAAGTATCCAAGACTCCAAATCTGCTGCATGAAGAAACTTTAATGAGAATATAAAAATTTTAAATTCACATTATTTGTTGATGCTGTAAGAGGAATGATTAGGGAAAGTTGTACTGTTGTAGTCTCATTTCTAGAAAGGCATTTGAAAGTAATGACTCTGCACTCTCTATGCCATTTCTAGGTGACTCGATTTCTTCCTTCAGAACAGGAAATTATCCTTTCCCTTTAGCAGAGCAAAAGTTTAATCATAAAAATCACAGAATTTAGTGTTAGAAGAGTCTCTGGAGTCTCTAAGTACAGATGGAACTGTAACAATCCTCCCCCTAAATTCTCTTTAAAAAATTTGTTATTTTCATTATTTCTTTTAAAAATTACATGATGATCTGAGGGACCTGAAATGACAACCCTGCAGTGGAAAAATGTTGTTTATATACAGAACAAGTAACACAAGAAGTAAAATAATACAAACATCCTTGCAGTGTACTTTAGTGATTACCTGGAGGGCTGTGCTTATGAGAAAGGGCAATGATATATGTATTAGAATTGTAAAAATGAGTCCATCATCAAAGGTTTTAGGCTGTGTGTGCGCACAATACACTAAAGCATAAAAAAAAAACTTTAAAAGGAGCATGTAAGGTTTAATTGTAAACCTAAAAATTACTAGATGTACATTTTCAGAGAAACAAAAAAAATAACTTCCCTGTTTTTTTAGAGCCATTCTTAACCATGAGGTTATGACACATCATTGTAACACAGATCGATTTTACAGTGTGCTACAAGTAATATGTCTTTAATAATGGTTTGAAAAACAAAAGTCCCTAAATTATTTATTTATTGAGCCAATTCATAGTTATTCTCACTCACTTGCAATTCAATATGCTTTCTTAGTGAAAGAGAAAAAATTGGGTGAGGTTACAACTTCCTCCCCTTGTGCATATGAATAAAGTCATTTATAAGTTCATTTAACACATGCCTTTTAAGTTTCTAGAATGTTCCAGGCATTATACCAGCTACTATAAATACAAAGGTGATTTAAACAAGGCTGTTGCCCTTTGGAGAAGCCATAGGTCTAGTGTGGGAGACATGTATCAAAATAAGTGCAATCCAAAAGGATTGATGCTAATACAGATGAATACAAAGTGATGAGGTAATGCTGGAAAGAAAATATTTTTCTCTAGATGAGTCAAGGAAGACTCCACACAATTAAGTTAGTTGAGCTAGATCTAACAGGATTACTGAGAGTTTAGGCAGGCCATGAGGTGTACCCTATACATCTTGCTGAGCAGCCCCAAACCCTGCACTAGTGACAGGTAGACTTGGTTTTGGACTTGAACTCTCGAGTCACCTGTAAGCCCAGCACAGGTGGCAGCCATATGTGGATTTCTTGGTGACTTACCAGATGGCCCTAGAGGTACACCAGCTATAGCTAAACTTGGCCTGCAGCTGGACCCCTCTTAGGTCTGTGCCAAGGAGGCCC
Organism: Macroglossus sobrinus; assembly: GCA_004027375.1. NCBI lineage: Eukaryota > Metazoa > Chordata > Mammalia > Chiroptera > Pteropodidae > Macroglossus > Macroglossus sobrinus. The sequence continues at coordinate 77,109 of PVKZ01003567.1, forward strand.
CACAGCACACACACTACATAAAGTCACTCTATTAAGACTAGAAGACGCAGTGAGAACTTTAACAAAGAGATAAAGAACATAACAATGAAGATGGAAATTATAAAAGAGAACCAGTTAGAAATGAATACAATATCTGAGATAAAGAATATTAGAAAGAATCAACAAAGTAGAGGAAGCAGATGATCAAATCACCAATATAGAGGATGGGGTAGCAGAGGATACCCAATCAGAACAGAAACAAGAAAAAAATCCAAAATAATAAAGATAATGATATAATATCAAACGTAGCAACATTTGCATCATAGGGGTACCAAAAGGAGAAGAAGAGCAAGAAATTGAAAACCTACTTGAAGAAATAATGAGGGAAAAATTCCCTAACCTGGGGAAGGAAATAGACATACAAGCTCAGGAAGTGCAGAAAGTCCCAAGAAAGGTGAACCCAAAGAGGCCTATACCAAAACACATCATCATCAAAATGCCAAAGGTTAAATATAAAGAGAGAATCTTAAAAGCAGCAAGAGAGAAGCAGTTACCTACAAGGGAGCTCCCTTAAGACTGTCAGTCAATTTCTCAAAAGGCACTTTGCTTGACAGAAGGCTTGACACAAAATATTCAAAGTGATGAAAATCCAGGATCTACAACCAAGATTACTTTATACAGCAAAGCTATCATTTAGTGTGGAAGGACAGATTAAGAGCTTCCCAGACAAGAAAAAGTTAAAGGAATTTATCGACATCAAACCAGTATTACAGCAAATGTTGGAGAGACTTCTTTAAGAAGAAAAAAATATGTATCAAAAACATGAATAAAGAATGGCAGTAACTACATATTTATCAACAAGTACCACAAATGAAAAAGAATTAAGTGCTCCAATTAGAATATAGAGTAGCTGAATGGATAAGAAAACAAGACCTTTACATATTCTACCTACAAGAGACTCACTTCAGATTAAAAGACACTAGCAGACTAAAAGTAAGGGTATGGGAAAATATATTGCAAGATGAACCTAGAGGATAGTGTGCTGAGTGGGTTAAGTCAGATAGAGGAAGACAAATGTGATATGATTGTTTGGATATGTGGAATTTAAAGAACAAAACAAACAAAGAGAAAAATACTCATAGATACAGAGAATGTTTTGAGGGTTACCACTTGGGGGTGTGTTGAAGGGGTTGGTGAAAGCAAGGAGAAGATTAAAAAGTACAAATTGGTAGTTACTAATAGTCATGGAGATAGAAAGTATAGCATATAGAATATAGCCAATAATATTGTAATAACTATGTATGGTGTTAGAGGGTCACTAGATTTATTGGTGTTATCACTTTGTGAGTTATATAGATGTCTAATCACTATATTTTACACCTAAAACTAATATAGTATTGTATGCCAAATATAACTGAAAAGTAAAATATTATTATTGTTTTAAAAAGACAAAAAAATCAAATGTTAAGGTGTAAGATGAGACTCTCAGAGGTCCAACATTATTTTGTTAATTTATGAAATGCCACTTATTGTATATCTGTTAACTTGTTTGATCCAGTAAATTATTTGCATTACATCTCTATGGGATGAATCTTTCAAAAATAGTGAATGTTCTTATATGAGATTTGTCAACTATTGCATGACTTTGCTTTATTTACTTCTTAACTTTTCAAAAATAAAAACAGGACACCTTCTGCACAATTGCCATTTGTATAGAAACAATAGTGAAAAAAATTAGTCAGAAATGACTCTAACTTTTCTAGCTTGGGTCATTTAATAGATACTATATTATTAATCAAAGAAAGAGAAAACAGACAGAAAAATAGGTTTAATGAAGAGAAGATAATGAGTTTATTTTGGACATTTAGGTTTGAGATGGGCATTCAAGTAGAGCTGTTTAGTAGAGAGATACATGTAATCAGATTTCAGGAAATGAGTCGAGGTTATCAACATAGATCAAAAGTCATTGGTATGTAGGTTGTAGCTAAACTGTAGGACTGGTGAAATCACCCAAGAATGGTGACAATAGTAAGGAAAGGAATTCAGGCCATAACTCCAAGGAACACCAAGCCTTGGAGGGGTGACCCAAGGAAGAGGAGTGGAGAAAACTAAGAAAAAAAAGGCACTAGGTAGTAGAGAGAAAGAGACCAGAGACAGAGAGAGGGAGGGGTTAGTGAGAGAGATTTGTGCTTTGGAAAGAGTTTTAAGGAGAAAATTGTCAACACTATTACATGCCAAAAAAAATTAGAAAGAGTATGTAAAAGACAATGTAGGATTTAACCAACAGAGGATTATAAAATTATCTTAGAGCAGAAGGTGGCAGCAGAAGCCAGAAAGTGTAAAGGATAACCTACAAAGAGTGGGAAAGGGGATTTCAAAGATAAGCTGCTACACACTATACTTAAATTTAAAAGGAAGAAACGAAAGAAGGAAGGAAGGAAGGAAGGAAGGAAGGAAGGAAGGAAGGAAGGAAGGAAGGAAGGAAGGAAGGAAGGAAGGAAGAAAAGGAGGGAGGAAGGGAGGGAGGGAGGGAGAAAAGAAGGAGGGAAGGGAGAAAGGGAGGAAGGGAGGAAGAGAGGGAAAGAGGGAGGGAGGGAAGGAGGGAGGAGGGATGGAGGAAGGAAAGAAGAAAAGAAGGAAAGAAAGAAGGAAGGGAGGGAGGAAGGAAGGAAAAAGAGAGAAAGGAAGAAAGAAAGAAAAGAAAGAAAGAAAGAAAGAAAGAAAGAAAGAAAGAAAGAAAGAAAGAAAGAAAGAAAGAAAGAAAGAAAGAAAGAAAGAAAGAAAGAAAGAAAGAAAAAGAAAGAAAGAGAGAGAGAGAGAAAGAAAATGATACTACTCGCCTCCCATTGAAATAATTGTTCCTCCCACCATAAGCCTCCAAAACCGGTTACAAATCTGTTAATGACCAGGGAAGTTCAGGAGAGGAAAGAACCCTGTCTTTTCACTATGATCCTGTGTACCAGTTTTTAAAGAGCAGATAGTAAGTTACTGTCTGTTGCACTCACCTTCTACATTCTATTTTGTGGTGATGTCTTAGGATGTCTTGGTTGTGAAGTACATTTCCAGTGATAGAGGAGAGATGGCAGTGCTTTTTCCTGCTTACTTTCTAGTCCTTTAAACAAACCATCACAGTAATGGTGATCTTCACTAAGGTCAAACCATTGGTTCAGTCTCCAGCTTTTTCTTTCGGCACTCCAAGATCCAGCCTTATTGTGTTCTCTAAGAGACACAGCAGGCCAGTGTCCTGTCTTCAAGAATCTGGACTTCACCTCTATGTGGACCCTGTTCCCAGCTCTTAGTTTTGAGTAACCCCAACCTCTTCCTTTGCTTCTCTGAGCCCAAAGACTGATGACTACTTCCCTAGATAGGGAATAGAAGGGAAGGAACATGTTGGGAGGGAAAAATTTCAGCTTTCTGTTTTGAATACAATTGTCTGATACCTTTGAGATTATAGAGTACTTGCAGTGTTCCAATGCTTCAGGCATGTTTTATCCCTCATTTACTCAATTGACCTCAAGATACAAATATATATATATGTGTGTACATGTACGTGTGTGTGTGTGTGTGTGTGTGTGTGTGTGTGTGTGTATTCCATCAGGAATAAGAAACTACTCACTGTGTTTTAAGTTTTGTTTTCTCTTTAGAAACAGCATTGTACTGAACAAGCACATTTGTGCTGGTGTTTGTACTGCTTCTGATTGATTATGTGACCTTGAACAAGTAATTTCTTCCTTTTCTCAGAGCTAGTTTTCATGTTTTTAAAAGGAAGACATTTATTAAATTTTGATGGTCACCCTAAAAAGGCCATTATTATTGTTTGTGGTGGGAGGTAGAGAAATAGAGGTGAGAATATAAACTGCCAATAAAGAGATAGAGGTGGGGGGAAGTGGGTGTGACTACTTCTGCGAATCCAAGTTGGTATCTTGTAGAAACTGGAACCCTGCTGAAATTTTAAGTCCCTTTTTGTTTGAAAGGTAGGACAATTCAATGGTGAATAACACTGACTTAGAAGTGTTTTAAAACAGACTTGTTTTATTTTTTCAGACCTACTTTTAACCCATTTCCCTTAGGAAAAAAAGTGCAGCTCAGTACCAACATTAATTTAATTTTACATAAACACGCTCTTTGAAGCTGAAGCAAATCTGACTGCTTTTCAGTATGAAAATAAAATATAAAAACTGTTCTTGGAGTTATTTCTAAACAGAACTTGTCTCTAATCCTAATGTAACAGAAATGTATACACAGATCGGATTCATCAAATGAATCTTCTCCTAACAACTGTTCAAGAACAATGTTAACATCACACGTAGGAATGCTACGTTTTCTAGGATTTGACATTTCCAGCAATGAAGAATTGCTATATTTTGTAAATGGAAATACCACTACTAAAAATAGAATGCTATAAATAGAATGATATAATTTGTCTCCAAAGACTATTGATATCCTTAGAACGATATGAAAATAATAAAAGCAAAATGTTTCATGGCAAACTTTGAAGGTAAGGTTAGGTCTGTAATCTGCAAGTTATCTCGGGGTAAATGCTACTGCCACAAGTGCCTCCAGCCAGTATTCTCGGGCCAAACAGAAAATGGGTTAAATCCTATGTCTCCTACCTTTTGGCTCTGGGATGATATATAAATCATTTAAGCTTTCTGATTCTCAGCTTCCGCATCATTAATATCAGTCTATCTCTCTTGTAAAATAGACATCCAAGGTTGCTGGATATGAAGCAGTAGGTAAAACTGCATTCAGCATTACAATTTTTATCTGTTTATTGAAACTACTTTTAAAAGCTATACCTCCATGGCCCCATGTGGAAAGATGTTTCAGCCCCTCGCCTGAACAGGGGCCCATAGGCGGATACTATTATTTTTAGGTATTTGATATTCTTTTATCAATGAGGAATTATGTCAGAACCATTCTACTCATTGGTGGATTCATTTGGAAAGAACGAAATGTTCCTGCATTTAATCAAATTACTTAAGCTAAAAGCATATATCCTGGTGTATGTTGAGTTAATATATTTGCTTTCCTCACAGTGGTATTTAAAAAAAAAGCACCTTAAGGATTTTTTGTCTTAAGTTGCTTGGATACACACCACAGTTGTCAAGGAAAAAGAAAGTATAGTACATCGGGATCTATACTGAATATAAAAAACTATATTCGTAGACACATGAATGATAGTTTTTCCATTATGGGGTTCATTTGCATTGAATACTGTAGCACATAGACCTATTTTGCCCTTTAAGATACTTCATTTCTTAGCATTTTTAGCCAGCAAAAACAGATAGAAAAAATTAAGAGCAAGACCATCTTTCTGTCATAAAGGAGATGATTATTGAAAATTCCTTACTTTCTAAATATTACTCTGCTGTGCTGGCTTATCTCTTGGACTTAAAATATAATTTTGCAAGCACCATTTACATCCTCATGCCAGTCCTTTACCATGAAACAAGTGATAATTAAACAGTTCCTGGGTTCAAAAACTTCAGGATAGATTTCTAAGCCCTAAAGTAGGATGATAGTTCATCTCCTTAGGTGAATATACATTTAGCTAGATTAACAGGTTCTCCACCCACTCCACACCTACATACCCACACTCACATGCTAACTTCTCTCTATAATTGAAGCATATTTAAACAATGCAGCTGATTCTAGGTCCTGAAGGTGCCAGAATATCAGTCAGTTTACTTTGGCAATTGCATTAGCTTTTTCAGATCTCACAGATTATTATTTAAGTGTCTGGCTCATCAAATATAACATGATAAAATAAGAAAAGGAATGCAAGAAAAAAGGTAATAGAGACAGTATTTGAACCGATTTTCAAAGACATCTTCTTTAAATGACTAACGTGATATTCCAAGGTTGAATTTTGTCATTTCTTAAATGTTTTGCTCTAACAACATATTTACAACCTATACTCAGAATGAAAAGTTGAATTATGTGGAGGATACGAGACAGCAACAAATTTTTATTTCAAAACTTTTCTCTAGGCTTTTAAGAACCAGCCTTTAAGTTAAATGCTAGCTCTTGCATATTCCAGGTGGAATAATAAGTAGGTTTTCATGTTCTTTACTAAAAAAAAATCTGTAGTTTTAGTCATCAAAGAGAAATCCTGTTGTGAGATATTTAACTACTATATAGTGGTTAGAGAGCAGATTTTTGCTTTCCCAGTGTCTATATTCGCTGACTGAATAATGTTTCTTTGTTTTTTAAAGAAACCTAATCATAGTAAACAATGTTTTATTCTTCAGTGAAAGACACTAATGCCTATCCTTTTTTACAAATATTTATAGTTCTCAAAATGCTCTCACTTATTTTGCATATATGTGAGCTTTCTAATATTACGTGTGTGATAAGTAAAAGAGAATTCTTCTCCTTTTACAGAAGACCTGAGCCTCAGAAAGACTATGAATGACTTGCCCAAGGTCATGTAGTATATCTATTTGTGTTATTTGATTACAAGCAAAATAAACCCCACTCAAATTGATTTAAGGAATAAACAAGTTGTTCATTGGCTCATATAACTAAAGGCATGCAGGTAAAAGGTGAAGTAGTAAGGGGGTGAACTGCTTTCACCTATGGTTAGATCCAGAGGCTGAATGATGTCATCATGTCTCCTTTAACTCAGTTACTTAGCTCTGCTATTCTCTGCATTGGCTTTGTTCTTGGACAGGCTTGATCCTGGTTGCAGAGATATCAGCCAGCAGCTTCAGTCTTATATCCCGTCCTCAATGAACAGAGTGTTTCATTTTCTCAATTGAGTCTCATCAGCCTGGCTTTAGCTAGAGATATGGAATATGCTGGTTGGCCAGATCTAGGTGTCATAATTTCCTTTAGAACTGCGGGAAGAGGGTGGAGTGAGGTGGGGGATGTTATTAGCCTTACTTCAGGCTCCAAAGCTCCATGGATTAATTGAAAATTAGTAATTAGTAATAGTAATAACAGAGAAATTAGTGACAGAAAAGAAGTAATTCTTTAAAAGGAAAATCAATCTATAATTACCAAAAGAAAAAGAAAGAGATGTTAGGCAGGCAACAAAATTACACATATCAATAGGACAACAAGGATGAAAAGCTGGGAATTCAAAACATTCTCTCTTTACATTCTATTATGTTACCTCTATATATCATATGGCAAAATTATGGTATTTTTTTCAGTATACTTATAACTTAAAAATGATTTGTAAGATCTATTTTGTGCTACTGTAGGAAATTGCTGCACTGGATACAGATAGTGATAATGAGAATTATTAGCATGTTAAAAAATTAACATTAAAATTTCAGTGATTCTATATTTCACATAGAATGCCGAGACAAAGTTTGTGGTGTCTCTTATTAGCAACACCTTTCACTGATATCTCCCCAACTACATCAACCCCTCACTTTGTTCTAATTCTACATCAGTCCATGTCAGAATTGTTCATGCTAGATTTTGAAGGGGATAAAAAAATAAGCAGTATCCAGATCCTGTCACCAAGTAATTTGAAATTTACTGGGGATTAGAAGATGAAATTGGGAATTAAGTGACTTTACAAATAACTACAATATAAGGTCCATTATTAATGTGTATGAGTTCCTAAGTACAAAGGAAATAAATAGAAGAGAGAAAATACCCCTAGTGACAAGGGGCAGGAAACACTTCATGGAGGAGATGCTGGCATTTAACACAGGTCTTTAAAAAAGGGGTAAGATTTTAACACAGATAAGAGTAGAGGTGTAGTTAATATTATGAGCAGAGGAATGGAGGTTAGGAAGCACATAGCATAAGAAGGAAACAGTTCTTAGTCAAATTAGCAAGTGTATGTGGTATGTATATGGTATAATTGGAAACAAGCCTAGAAATGTTTGGAAACTTACTGTGAATTCCCTTCAGTGCTAGGTTGCAGAGTCTATATATTAATTGTGTAGGCACTAGGAAACCACTGAGTATTTTTGAGCAGGAGAGTAACAAAATTATATCTTTACTTTAGAAAGATGAATCTGGAAATAAATGATCACAGACTGGGATTTCCTAGTTTTCATGCCAAATTTGCCCAAAATGCCTAATTTCACTTTTAGTTTGAGAGGATGCAGGCCAAAAACAAAGGACTCCTAAACTTCAAGCCTCTTGACTCAAGTTTGAGTCTTTTTTTTTTTTACTTTTACCCTTCTGTTTCCAAATCTCAGCAAATTCTTGAATTATCTCCTGCTGATTTTCTACAGTGGTAAGATCTTTCCAATTCACCATAAGGTCACTATCCAACCCCCAGTACAGAAGATGCCCACTTTTAGTTTGTGCAAAATCTGCATTTAAATCACAGGCAAACATTAAGGCCCGGATAATGAGTCAGCTCCTCTACAAAGGATTCCCACATGCTTAATCTACCAGGCCACTTGCTTCCCTTTAAATCCCACAGTATTTATTAGCAGTATCATTCTTTTGGAAATGACCCCTATACTACACATGTTATTTAGTTGTTCCCAGTTGCAAATTCCTTGAGAATAGAAATATCAAACAACCAGCCTATGTTAACTGATCACCTACCATGTACAGAATGCCATTAGATACTATGGAGAATATCAAAAACAAAGCAAAACAAATAATGTAACCCAAGGTTCCTCCCCTTAAATAGGCTTTATTTTATTGAGCCTATATATTACTATAGTGTGTGCTGTAAATTTTTTTAATTTTTTAAATTTTCCAATTATAATTGGCATACAATATTATCTTAGTTTCAGGTATACAACACAGTGATTAGACATTTATACAACTTACCAAGTGGTCACCTGGATAAATCTAGTACACTTCTGACACCATATGCAGTTATTAAAATATTATTGACTTTATTACTTATGTTATACTTTACATCCCTGTGACTACTTTGTAACTACCAATTTGTACTTCTTAACCCCTTCCCCTTTTCAACCACTCCCCCAATCTTTCTTCCATCTGGAAACCACCAAAATGTTCTCTGTATTTATGAGTGTTATGGAGCAGGTAAGAACAGGGACCCACAGAGCCGGATCAGAGAGAATTATGAGCCTTTATTAGCCAGCCAGCGACTGACTCTCTACCACGCAGGGTAGAGATCAGCCCCGAGCTTCCAGGGAGGCAGCTTATAAAGTTTAAGATTATATCCTGGTGGTCTTTTGAACAAGCAAGCAAGCAGGTTACAGGAAGCAGCAGATTATAGAAAACAGATGCTGGCTGTAAACGCCTTACACAAAGGTAAATGTCTTCAGGAAACCCAAACAGGGTGTAGCAGGCAGTTTCCTTATCTGCATCATGGTGGAGGGGTCAGTGCTTTCCTGGGGGGCTGGCTCCTGGAGATATCACTTCTCTGTGACTGATTTATTGGAAAGTTTTTTACTTCTATATGAGTTTGTTTCTGTTTTGTTTCTTTTGTTTGTTTTTTTTTTTTTTAGATTCCACATGTAAGTAAAATTATATGGCATTTGTCTTTTTCTGTCTAACTTACTCCACTTAGCACAATATACTCTCGGTCCATCCATGTTGTTGCAAATGGCAATATTTCATTCTTTTTTAGGATTGAGTAATATTCAATTGTATGCATGTACCACCTCTTCTTTATCCATTTATCTATTGATGGACACCAAGGTTATCTCCATATTTTGGCTATTATAAATAGTGCTGCCAATGAACATATGGATGTGTGTATCTCTTCAAAGTACTGTTTGGGGTTTCTTCAGATAAATACCCAGAAATGGGATAACTAGATCCTTCTTTGCCTCTTGTTATAGCTTTTTTATGTTTTTTTTAACTTTTGTTTTTTGTTTTATTAAAATTATTGGGTGACATTGATTAATAAAATCAAATAGCTTTCAAGTGTATGATTCAATAATATGTCATATGTATATTGCATTGTGTTTTCACCACCCAAGGTTAAATTTCCTTCTGTCACTAAATATTTGACCCCTTTACCCCTTTCTACCTCCTCCTCTTCTCTCTGGTAACCACTAATCCACTGTCTGTGAGTCTTGGTTTGTCATGTTTCTTTGTTGCTTTCAGTTTTATATCTCACATATGAGTGAAATTATATGGTTCTCAAGTTTTTCTGTCTGACTTATTTTACTTAGCATAATAATCTCAAGATCTATCCATGTTGTCATAAATAGCAATACTTCATCTTTTCTTATGGCTGGGTAATATTCCATGGTATATATGTACTGCATCTTCTTTATCCAATCATCTATTATATGACACTTTGGTTGTTTCCATGTCTTGGCCACTGTGAATAATGCTGCTATAAGCATAGGGGTGCATATATCTTTTCAGATAAATGTTTTCAGGTTTTGGGGGGGGTAAATACCCAGAAGAGGGATTGCTGGGACATACAAAAATTCTATTCTGTTTTTTTGAGGAAACTTCATACTGTTTTCCATAGTGGCTGTACCAATTTACATTCCCACTAGCAGTGTATAAGGGTTCTTTTTTCCCACAATGACTTCAATACTTGTTATTACTTGTCCTGTTGATAAAGCTATTCTAACAGGTGTGAGGTGGTATCTCATTGTAGCTTTAATTTGTATTTCCCTAATAGCTAGTGAAGCTGGGCATCTTTACATATGTCTATTGGCCTTTTGTATGTCTTTTTGAGAGAAATGTCTATTCAGGCCCTCTGCCCATTTTTTAACTGGATTATATGTTTTTGTTGTTGTTGTTATTGAGTTGGATGAGTTCTTTGTGTATTTTAGATATTAGGCCCTTACTAGAGTCATTTGCAAATATTTCTCCCATTTGGATGGTTGGCACTTTGTCTTGTTGATGGTTTATTTTGCTGTGCAAAAGCTTTTTAGTTTGATATAGTCCCATTAACTTATTTTTTCTTTTAATTCCCTTGCCTTTAATGTCAAATTCCTGAAATCCTTTCTAAATCCAAGGTCCATTAATTTAGTACCTGTTTTCTTTTATGTAATTTATTGTTTCTGCTCTTATATTCAGGTCTTTGATCTATTTTGAGTTAATTTTGGTATATGATGATAGATAGTCTAATTTCACTTTTTTGCAGGTGGCATTCCAATTTTCCCAGCAACATTTATTGAAGAAGGTTTTCTTTCTCCACTGTATGTTTTTGGCTCCTTTGTCAAAAATTATTTGCTCATATCAATGGGGGTTTACTTCTGTATTCTCAATTCATTGGTTTGTATGTCTGTTTTTCTGCCAATACCATGTCATTTTTATTCTTGTCACTTTGTAGTATAATTTGAAATCAGGCAATGTGATACTTTCAGCCTTGTCCTTTGTTCTTAGGATTGCTTTGGCTATTCAGGGTCTTTTTGATTCCATACAAATCTGATGATTTTTTGTTCTATTTCTTTAAAAAATGCCATTGGGATTTTGATGGGGATTGCATTAAACCTGAATATTGTTTTGGGGTAAAAAGGTAATTTATGTATGTTGATACTTCCAAACCATAAACTTGGAATATCTTTCCATTTATTTGTGTCTTCTTTAATTTCTTTTAATAATGTCTTACAGTTTTCAGTATATAGGTCCTTCACATTCCCTCCTACCAGTCTCTGGGTGGCTTCTTCTGTATGTCCTTAATTATAGGACATCTTTTCAGCTAGACTCCAGGGGATTCTCAATGATTGTTCGGTAGTTTAGTTGTAATTTGGGTGTGGTCATGAGAGGAGGGAAGCATAACATTTCTACTCTGCCATCTTGACTGCAATGTTTGTGCTGTAAATTTTGATTGATTTAAAAATCAGTGTCAACTGCCATGGACTCCCTAAACTTTCTTCTACTTCACTTAAAAGTTTCTCTCTTGCTTTTATACTCTCCCACCATTTTCTCCTACCTCAGAGGAAAGAGAGTCTTCTTCCTTTAAAATTTAACACTAGCACTTGTGATCTTGGCCACATCTCTTTCAATATACTCCAGTGTCTTGACCTTTAAATTTATCCCCTAATATTCCAAGCACTTTTCAAACATTTTCAGATACTAGCTTTTATCTTTCCCATTGCTCCTCCACTTTTACCCCACACCCTAGAGCACTATATTGGGACTTTTAGTATTTTCTGTATCTAATTTGAAATTAGCAAAAATAATCTTTAATGATTATTTTCATGCAACAATGTTTAATGAGTACCCAGTATGAGGTGGAAAAATAATTTTCTTCTCATATTTCTAAGTTCTTCTGGCTGGACTAATAAAATAATGAGACAGATTAACAGGAGAAAATGCTCATATATATTACATGTGCACACATGGGGGGACCATAAGAATATGAGACCTAAGGACAAATCAAACAGTTAAGGCTTATATGTCATCTTGAGCTAAGGAGAAAGAGGGTGAGGGTTGTGGCTTGGAAATTCAAAGGGCAGGAAGGCAATTCACATGGCGATAAAAGAGCAAGTGTTTGGTAAATAAATGTTTTCTGGGCCATCTTTAACAATGGAACACATAGGGAACTTTTATCAAAGAGCCTTGCTAGGTTCCACCTTGTCACACATTATTTATATTAAACTATAATTATCTATAAAAACAGTTCACTTCCTGGAGAAGGTCCTCTATCTAAATTCTTTTAAGCAGTAAAGGGAAAGATCAAAGTTTTTTCTTTAGTCTTTTGTTTTTTCAAAATAGCTGGCTTAAAATAATCAATATCCCAAAAGGCATATTTTGGGGTGGAAATCTCTGCTTTCACTCACCGAAATATATCGACACTCTTCTGGGTCCTGGGGTCACAGCAGTAAACAAGAAAGACAAGGTCCCTTTTCTTCTGAAGTTTATGTGCTGGTATCAGGAGAAATATAAACAAGATAATTTTATCATATAATTCTAAGCACCTTAAAGATCTGTAGTCTATTATAATAGTAAGAAAATAAGAGGCTTTAGAATTAGGCAGACCTGTATTCAAATCCAGAGTTGACCATATACAAGCTGTGTGATTTAGGCAAATAACTTAATCACTCTGAGTTTGTTTCATCATCTGTAAAATAAGATTAATAATTCTCTTCTCAAAATGGTGCTTGTGAGAATTAATAAAGTTTCTAGCATAAATGCCTAACTGATTATATTTTTAAAATATATTTTGCAAAATCTTCATAGCTAAAACAGCATATATGTTACAATATGGCTCTATTTAAAGAAACTTAACAGTAATTCCAGAAACAGGATATAGATACTTTTCTAAATTCACCTTAATTGGATAAATTTGAGGGAAGATTTTAATGTGAGAGGAATATGCTTGGGAAAATGTTAAGGAAGAGGTGTTCAGAGCTAATGATCTACTTAAGAAAAATAATTGCTGTCGACAGTTTACTTACTGACAACTTTCCCAAAAGCTGAAGAATTGGCAGTTTATTTGTACTAAATATTTGGCACTTTTGAGGCAGCCTTGATCTCCACAGATTAGAGAGGAGTGGGTGGAAGCAAAAATAAAAGAAGAACAAAAGCAACCCCAAATTGTCTTTCCATGTTCAATTTTTACCTTCCTATATAAAATGTTCTCAGCCAACAGAGTTAAGATATTCACTATTGGCTTCCTGTGAGTTTTTCATTTGAAAGGTATACATGAATATAGCAAAGCCTAACAGACTTTTTTCCCAAACTATGAAGTGGGTAACCATAAAGATAGATGAAACCTAAATACCAACAGCAGGAACATTAAAAGGTTATAATACCTAAGTTCAATTAAGTTGGTAGTGGTTGACTGATATAGAGGGGTTACATGTTTCAATATGACTTCTGAGAATATATTAGTACCTCATGCATAGTAATAACAATTATGAATATGTACACCTAGGTGGCAAAAACAAATTAAAGAGGACATATGTTACTATTTGCTTAAAATTTTACTCATAGACAATGTTTCATTTGATTACAGTTACGTGATTTTTATTAAAATTTTATTTTCTGATAGTAATTGAATCAGAACTGATACATCCGTCTTATTACCTTGGCAATTAATGTCTTTGAGATGCTGTATAAAAATACGTAGACAACAAATCTATTATTTTTCTCCTCTCATTTCCCTTTCTAATTGTTTTTCCAAAAACTGAGGCTAAATAAATAAATAAATATTGCAATAGTAAGATAACCAGAATTTTTCTAGCTCCTATCTATCCTTTACTGATCATTTGTATATTTTAAATTCTGACTTCTTTTCACTCAGCTGTAAGAAAATAATTGATAAAAATTCACACCTGCCAAAGAGCTCTTTAAAGTTTTAATATTCATAAGCCTTAACCTTTATGGCCTAGGTAACTATGCATTAAACTTCATAAATATTAGACCAGTCCTTTTCAGTTCAGTCTCTTTGGGTCTATCATGATCAAAACCAGGAAATAGAAATGAGTAACTAAAAAATACTCCAAGGACAATGACTTACCTTATAACTCATATAATGTTGAAAGAAAATTACCAATGCAGTCAGCAATTCATTTCCACTGCTAAGATAACTGGGTTCACCCAAAACATAAAAAACAAATGGAAGGTTTACCTTTATTTTTATTTATGAATGCAAGAGAATCATCTTAAGTTCAAATGTAGCAAAGGAAGACTTTAGCTATGGTAGAATTGAAAGAGAATGCAATTCACACACAGTCATTTCATTGAAGTCCCCACTGATGTATTTTGACCATATTTCAACAGAATACTTTAAATGAACCACAGTTTAATGTGATAGAAAATGATAATACAGAAAAGTAATTAGTTAACCAGAAAGTAAAGGGAAGAAAATAAACCATTAGCAATTTTATTTTCATTCTCACTATAGAAGTGAGTTTTGAATCTCTGCACTTACTAATGCTAAACTTTATTAGTCATTTGATTATAATTCATTAAATATTCTTACTTAAATTAATGTTTGGTATGCATTAATTAAATTTATTAACATGATGCCTTCTTCTTTTTCCTTTCCTCTCCCCTACTCAGTTTCTCACTTTAATTCTCATGGATAATCACATAGGCTTCTGATGGATCGCCATGCGTTAGTCACTGACAGGTCCAATCCAGAGTTATTATCACCATTAGAGTATTAATAATAATAATTGTTATCATTGAATGAGTACAAATGAGTACATATGTTGTGCCAGCTATATAGTATGGAGTTTTAATTTAACTTTCGTAACAACTCTATAAGGTCAGTACTATTATTATCCATTATCCCTCTTTTACACATGAGAACATTGAGATGAAGTTAAGTAATTTGTTCAAGGTCAAAGAATTAAGAAACAATAGACCTTGAACAATTTTACCTGATCTATATTTAAAACTATTTTGAGTCCTCCAATTTAATCTACATCCTTTATGAATTCTCTACATATCAGCCAGAGCCAACTTTTTAAAAACTATAAGTCATATCATATCAAACCCTGCTTAAAATCTTCTCTAATGGCTCTCCATTACAATTAAAATAAAAATTTGTCTAGAAAGACAACTGTAATCAGACTTTTGCCTCCCTCTAGAACATAATCTCATACAGCTGCCCCTTTATTTACTTCAATCTAGCCACACTGGCCTTCTGCCTGTCTCTGAAACATGTAAAGATCATTCTCATATAAGAAGCTTTAAATCTGCTCTACCATTTGAATGGAAGTTTTTGCCTCAGATGACCTGGGTCATTCCATCATTTAATTCAAGTCTCATCTCAAATTTCACCTCATCAGTGAGGCTTTCTCTAACCACAGAATTTAAAATAGCTTCCCGAGCTTGACCAGTCATTATCATATTGCCCTATTTCATTTCTTTCATTACACTTATCACTACAAAAATTATCCAGAAAATTTCTTTTTGTGTTATTATTTGTCTTTCTAGTGCATAGCTCAGAAGTAAGTCCTATGAGAGTGGAGGCCTTGCCAATAGACATTATTGCCATGGCCTCAATTACTAGAACAGTCCCTGGTATGTAGAAGCTCAGTAAATATTCATTGATTAAATTCAGTTTTGTCTGACTTCAGAGCACCAGCTCTTAACCACTATGCTAAACCACTTCTTAAGGGATAGCTTTCTTCAAAAATCATAATTTGTTTTCAAAAATCAGTATTGCCATTGTCTACAAAATAAACTTCCATCTGCTCAGTTTTGTTTTCAAAGACCTTCATAGCTAGCATGTATTTCTGTCTGACCTGCTCCTACATCTTACCTTATGTGTTATGACTGAAATACAGCAGGGGATCTGAAAGTATGCTACACTTCCGCAATATCCTGTACCTCCCACAACCCCACCTTACCCCTACCATTTCTACCTATAAATTATTAGATAAGTCCTTCATAGCCAAGCTCAAATCACACCTCTATACAAAACTTTTCTAACCACTCTGTAACATTATGGTTTATAAGAAATATGTTTTTGATCATTCAGATGATCAAAATATATTTCTTATATATTTTGATCTTTGTCCACAGTGCCTAGCTCACAGCTTCCCAAACCCTTGGAATTTTCTAAGCAATATAAACAATGGATGCATCTTTTATCATAATATTTGGTTTCTTGTCTTTCCTGAAATTGCATCAGAGTCATACAAGTGAAATGGGTATCTTATTATTTAATAACAAGCCCCATTTCCACCACAATTTGGTTTACGTTAATGAAGGTGACTTTGGGAAATACTGTAAATAGGGGGTGGGGGCTGGTTTCCGTGGGAACGAACCATGAATAGAGGATTGGAAACTAGTTCCACCCCTTAATTTCCCAAGAGAAGGGACGGGCTGGAGGTTGAACCAATCACCAATGTCAATGATTTAATCAATCCTGGCTATATACTAAAGCCTTCATAAAAACTCATGGGAAGAGAGTTGGGAAAGATTCTGGCTTGATGAACACCTGGAGATGTGAGAAGTGGCACACCTGGAGAGAGCATAGAAGCTTGGTGCCCTTTCCCCATACCTTGACCTATGCATTTTTTTTCTTCTGGCCATTCCTGAGTTATATCTTTTTTTAAATAAACTGGTAATCTAGTAATATGTTTCCCTGAGTTCTGTGAGTGGCTCTAGCAAATTAATCAAACCCAAGGAGGGGGGCAATGGAACTTCCAATGTAAAACCAGTTGGTCAGAAACACAGGTGATTACCTGGGCTTCAGAATGGCAAATTGAAAGTGAAAGAGGGGTCAATCTTGGAGGACTAAACTTATAACTTTTGGAGTCTGATGCTATCTTTGGATAGGCAGTGTCAAAATTGAGTTGAATTGTTGGACACGCAGCTGGTATATGAGCATTGCTTATTAGTGTAGGGAACCCCTTCCCACATTAGAATTGGGTGCAGGACACTTATCCCCTCACTCATAATTAATTTTCCCTTTACTGTTTCCCTCATGGTACTTTGTAGATCCTAAAACAATCAGCACAGTGTAATTATAAACACATAATAAAGTTATCTGTGCCTAAACAATCTGCTTCCAGATTGTTACTGCTTATTTGCCATTTCATTTTTGATACACATTCTAGCACATAATGTCTACTCAAATGGTGAACTAAATGAAATATTTGTGAGCTCTCTCAACCCTGTCAGCACTCATATATACTGTTTACATCATATTATTCTTTGCCTGTTGCTTTTTAATTGCTTTAATTAAATTTAAATAAATTATTTGATTTGGGTATATAATTTCCCCCCAGCTAGAATTTAAAGTAGCAAAGGCTTCTGTTTCTTTAAGACTTTTTATTCCTTGCCTTTTCTCTTGTCAACATTATTCAGCTCCCCCATAGCCTCCCATGTTGCTGAACATACAGCAAGTATATTCTTTATAAGTAGTGAATGAAGACTAAACAAATAAATGAATGAAAAGAAGACTTCCAATGGGTTTCATCTGCAAAGTTAAAAAAAAGCATGGAAGTCCAACTAGTTTTTCCCTTTCTCTGTTTCAAGTGGAACAATTGGAGAGTTAGGGATATGGTGGAGCCTTGGGCTGTTGGCCAGAAGCAGAAATGGGGAATTAGAATTCCTTGGGTCATAGTTTTTGGCAAATAGGCACAGAGATTTAAGAGTAAAGATAGAGTCAAGCAGACATAGCAGGGTCAGTATATAATTTGCCTTCTCTTCCCACCATACTTTCTACATCCCCCAACACAGAGACATGAATAGCTTTGATATGAGTAAATGCACAATTTGATTTTTTCTTAGCATTATTTTTTCAAGTTACTAGAGAAAACTTACTAATGGCTACTTGTCAAAAGTAACCATTTGTTAGGCAAATAACAAAATAAAATGTGTTTATAAACTTTATATGCATACCCCTGGAAGAAAAGATGACTATCAAAATATTAATGGACTGGTAAATATTTATTGGTTAATTAAGAGGTTGCAGTGGCCATGCTCCTTTGTTTTTTAAACAAAATTTAGTTGAACGAGCATCAATATTTAAGACATTTTCTCTTTTTTCCCCAAGATGGTTTATGACATAGTCAAGATGAGTCAGACCAGACAAATGTCTCCTGTGTTTTTCCAGAGTAAACATTTCACATAGGCAGAACTCTGCCCTCAGCCTTGTCTGTTAAAGCACAGGGCTGCTTGAGCTTTTCTTATAAGAAAGAGAAAGAGCTGGAAGAAGGGGAGAAACACAAGGCAAAGTTTCTTAATGAATAAATTAAACATTGAGCCTCTTGAAGAAAACCAGCAGGTTTGATTGATTGTTTTTGTGTTTGGTAAGTTGTATGCCATGACAAAAAAAAAAAAACTACCAGCAACAGTATATGGGGAGTGACTCAGCCTCTAATGACTAGAACAACTATAAATTGATCAAGCTCTAGTTAGGTGACCCTCTGACAGGTAAGAAAAACAAAAAAAAATAAAACAATAGAAAAAACATTGCCATCATCAAGACACTCAAGCATGTACAACAGGGTCTCCCAGGGAATTTTCATGGCTACAGACTGCAAAGCAGAGGAAGCAAAAGAAAGATGAATAATGAACAATGAAACATGTCAATTCTCTGGTAGCTAAAGAAAGGAATTTCACCCTGGGAATAAAAAAAAAAATCTCTTGACAACTTGATATAGTTATACCACCAGCTAGCAACCATAGAGAATACTTTTGATTGAAACAGGTCTTTAATATAACAGAAAGGCCTTCATGGGAGAAACTGTTTATGGTAAACAGCAGCATTAAAAAAAGTTTGTCAAAACAAAATTCCACTTAATAAGACAATCGTTTCATACAAATAGGCTGTGATCTATTCCTTTTACATACAATGGATAAATTGAGATTTCTTTTAAAAATTTTTCTGACATATTTTACTTCAACTCTAAGTATATAATAGTTTAACATAAAATACCCCTAGAATCTATAACTGAAGTATCTTTGATTGTGATGTTACAAATCCTGCCTTATTTATTTATTATATCTTCCTCTGCATGGTAGAAAAAGTTACTCTTTGTACATGATTTACAAAATATTTTAAAAGAAAATACATTGAAATTGTGGCTGATCCCCATGAACTGTAATGAGTCAGAAATGGTATATGCCACTTGAGCAAACTGATGGCAAGGCCATTTGGAGAGAGAAGAGACACACAAACACCATCTCAGAGAGAAATTTTGTAAAAGAAAAGATTACACTTGTATATTACAAAGTAAATGATATTAATAAGAAGACTGAAATTCATCAAACTCAAAAGCTTCCTTAGAACTATGTGAAATAATGTATTTAAAATATCTGAAGGTTGTACATCTAATCCATTTAGTTCTTAACATTTCTAAATTCCAATAAGGAAATGCACTCATTGTCAAATCAAGAAAGTGGAAATTAAGGACATATGGTTTAGAGCAATATTACTCAGAGCACACCATGTGGACCACGTGCATCAAAATTACCAGAGTATTTAGTATAAAGACTGATTCCAGGTGCCACCACCCTAGATGTTTTAAAATATATTTACTTTTGAAAACAGGGAGTATGGAACCTCTCTTTATAATAAATGCCCTAGGTTATGCTATTATCATTAACATTTTAGAAACACTAATATAGGCATTTATTCTGGGTTATTATATGCTTTAACAATTCTTTGTAATCTCTCTGTGTGAAAACTTACTAATATGCTAAATCGATATGTCTTCCTGTTCCCCAATGCTAGCAACAAACAAGGTCTTTATGGGATTTAAAACATAGCCCCACTTTCTGGAAAGGGACTTTTTATACTTTGCAAACCCCAATATCTATTGCCCACATTTATTTA
Source organism: Macroglossus sobrinus (assembly GCA_004027375.1). Classification (NCBI taxonomy): domain Eukaryota; kingdom Metazoa; phylum Chordata; class Mammalia; order Chiroptera; family Pteropodidae; genus Macroglossus; species Macroglossus sobrinus. Next base: position 97,207 of record PVKZ01003567.1, read on the forward strand.
TGTAAAGGCCAAGTCAAAAGTCTTTTGGGAACTTCAAGCAAAAATGTTTATTGAGACATAAAGTGGTAAAGTCTTGATACTATTTTAAGCTACAATTTCCTAGAGAGCAGAGAATGTTTAATTGAACCATGTACATGTGTGAAATTTTTTAAAAGACAAACTTTTTGATGATGTCTATTAATAAAAATAGAAAAGTGCAATTTAATATTTACTCAGTAGAATATGAGAAACACTCAGTGATTGCTTATTTATACCACACACATACAAAAGCCAGGTAACAGTTTTTGCTGAGCATGTAAAAAAAAAAACCTGCTAGATTTTCTGATGTAAATATTGCAAAGAAATCTGCAGAAGTTTCACAGAGTAGTGGTTTACAATAAGCTCCATAACTTTCCATGTCCTTCTGATGAACTTAATTATCACAGTTTCTTTTAAACCCAATATAGGCAATTTCTACTGATTATAATGCTACCTGCTGCTGAGAGCAAAACTGATTCATTGCGTACTCCAGAGTGGGTAATCCTTGCCAGCAGGTTCCTTAGGCCTTTTAAGGTTTCCTTTTAGCACAATCAATGATGATGACAATGGCAGTGATGATGATGATGGTGATGATGATGATGATGATGACAATCCTTAATACTTATCCAATGTATTCTATTAAGATAGCTAGAAAATAAATAGGGTTAACAGAATGCCATTTTCTTGATAGTGAAAACATAGGGTAGTATATTCTAAAGGCTCAATTACATTTTTATGGTGAGTTGAGATTTTATTCAGAAACTAGGTCCTAAGGCATCCTTGAATTAAAAAGAGACTTAGAACACCTTTAATAAACAGGTATAAAACAACTATAGATTTATTACAAAGTTATACCCTCTACTATACGAGATTTGGCTTTCTATTTTCCATAACTCATTCCAAAATAATTCCCAAAGGATATATATGTGGCCTGTGGCTTCTGCTTAGTAAAGAGGGGAAACAACCTCATACTTGTGAGTTTTGTAAAACATAGCTCCTTATTATTCTAATGAATTAAAAAAAGTATACCCCAAAAAATCAGCTGTAGCAATGATCACATTTGCTAATGCATCATTGTACCCTTAGTAGGTTCAAGAGTAAATTACTTTCATTTAAAAAAAATGTTGAGGCCAAACATGTTTTCCGAAGCTCCAGTCATAGGTGAGTCAAAGGTGGATTAAATTTTTCTATAAGAAGTTAAATATAAAACCTAAATCTATCTAGTATTCTCTCTATACACTTTTTGTTTTCTCTAGCTTTCCTTTACTTTTAAAGGTCCACTTGCATTACCATTTTTTTAAATGTCATTTGGTAAGTAAGCAAATTATTCTTTTATTTATCCTTATTTTCTTGGGAAAGTAAAAGAAAGAGGCTAGACAACCTCACCTTTATGATTCCTTCTATAAGTCTATGAGTATGGCTTGACCATTGAAGAACTAATTAATTGCCTTCTTTGATTAGAAAGAAAATGCAGGCTGAGAGGAAGTGCCTCCTGTTTGAATGCAAATATTTCAAATACAGTGGCACCAAAACTATAAAGCTGTTTCTTATAAAACATAGTTTATTATAAGTTACTTTTAATTGTTCAGAACCCATTTAAGGGTAGTCATTTCCTGACTAACTATAAGGCAGTATCACTACAGAAGGAACCCACCTAAACCGTAAAAGCCTTTATACACTCATTATCTCTATTGTTCAAAAAACCAGGTATTTAGAACAATCACTGTCAAAGTTATCTGGGGCTGCCATAACAAAATGCCATAGACTGGGTGACCTAAACATCAGAAATTTATTTATCCAGTTCTTGAGACTGGAAAGTACAAGATCAATGTGATGGCAAGGTAGGTTTTATTCCAAGGCCTCTTCTCTTGGCTTATAGGTGGCCACCATCTCTCTGTGTCCTCAAATGACATCTTCTTTATGTGTGTGCAGGGAAAAAGATAGAGCAAGCCTCTGGTGTCTCTTCGTATAAGAGCACTAAACCCATCATGAAAGTTCTCAAGACCTCAACTAATCCTAATTACCTCCCAAAAGCCCTTCTCCAAATATCATCATATTGGAGGTTAGGGTTTCAACATATAAATTTTGAAGGGACACAACAACATTCAATTCATAACAATCATGTTACCTACCACCACAAACTTTTGTCATCTTCACTGAGAGACAGTTTTAAAGAACAACGGTTCAATACATTGAATGCAGTAAAGTAAGAGTTGAACAGTATAAGAATCCAATTTGAATAATTCCTTCTTACTGTGGGAAAAAAAGTACCACCCCATCCCCACCCCTGTCAATAACCTTGCTTTTTGCCTGGACTGGCTATTTAAATGCCCTAATTTATTTATTTATTAGCATTACAATCATTTCTATGGTGAAATACATGTAACTAAGTATTTTTTCCAAGTCGGCTTCAGTGTATAAAGCCCTCCCTTATAAAATGATAATGCAGTATTCAGGAGACCTCTTTATTTTGTAATTATTTATGCCTACAGCACCTGGTCTTCCATCCAAGTACTAACCAGGCCCGACTGTGCTTAGCTTCCAAGATCAGTCAGGATTGGGCTTGTTTAGGGTAGTATGGCAGTAGATCACGAACCATGACTTTACTGGGGCACAAACTCAGGACTTTCTGCATGTAAAGGAGATGTGCTACACTACAGAACCACATTCAGGAGGTTTTTTTAGTTACTAGATATGGATTACTCTACCCAGCTGATAGCATGACTTCCTCACATTAACCAAAGGTCCAGATTTAGCAGTATATTGTAAAAACAGTAAACTAAGGCACAAATTTTGGTGCATCTGATTTCCTGTTTTTACAAGCTACTGACTCTCAAGAAGACTGGAAGTATAACTGCTATGGTCTGAAAGTTTGTGTCCTCCCCAAATTCATATATTAAAATCCTAACTCCCCAAGGTGATGGTATTAGTAGATGGAGCTTTCAGGAGGTACTTAAGTCAAAGAGATTGATGTTCGTACACAAGAAGCCCCAGAGAGATCCCTTACCCCTTCAATACAAGAAATCTGTGGGAAAGAGCCATCACCCCACCACGCTGGCATCCTGACCTATAAGAAACAAATTTCTGTTGTTTATTAGCTACCGAGTCTGTGGTATTTTGTTATAGCAGCTCAAATGGACTAAAACAGTATTTAATTTAAGAAACATTCCACAAACCTCATATTTCACAGAGCAAAAATCAACTTTAAGGTAGTGATATTAGATATCTGATTTTCTTAATAATTCTAACTAAAACTCAACACGTGATTTGAGAGTCCGGCCATCAAAGTATATATTTCTTGTTTTTGTTTGAGAAACTACTGAACCACTGTTGACTGCAATGTTTTGCATGATTTTGGCTCAAAAGTGTTTTTATACATTCTTGAATGGTCAGTTCAATAATCTCTGCCTCTAGTGGTATCCCAGAACTTCTATAATAAAACAGAATGGAATAAATTTTTGCTTTTCAGTTATTTCAATCCTTAAAAAGATGACCAATGGTGACTTTTGCTAATCATATCTTATAAATTCACATACATTTGAACACCAGAGCTACTTTGAAATAAGTGGATTTCAAGTTAATTCAAGCCTACTAATTTTGAGATGTGAGTTGATGTTTCTTAGTTCTGTATCACTTCATGAACATGACAATCATAATCAGTTTCTACACACAAAGTATGAGCAATTTAGAGATCTAAAATTAGTGTGAGCAAATTATTTAAATGAGTGCTGCATAAGAAAGAGATTAATCAGGTCACAGGAATGGCTAGAGTGTCCCAATTTCAAGTTCTTACCTATTTTCTTCTCCATTAACAGTCTAACCAAAAGTAGTACATATTTCTCTTAGTGAACATTTTTTTAATACATAATACCAGCATCCATAGTTAAATTTAAGCATTTTTGTCTGTTTTCTGACTGAAGATTTTTTTTTCAAAGGGAATGCCTGATAAAGGTTAACATACAGTGAAGAATTGATAAATACTATTGATCAACAAGAACATGAATGAGATGACTTTATGTCTTGCTAAGTATATGTTTAATTACTTGGTTTATGGCTTCTACATAGTAATGCTTGTTACATGTCCTTTTAGTCAAGCAAAATAGACAATTTTTAAGCTTACAATTTACTTTCAGCTATTTTTACAAAATAGAAGACTTATAAAAAATGCTATCTGTCCTGAAAATATAAGGAAAAAATCTAAAGACAACCCCATAAGCATATATGTCATTCATATATAATTTCTACTTTCACTCATTTTAATGCCATATTATAAAATAGAATGGCCTTTATTGACAAAGTTGACTAATTGAATTTTGAGTTGGTGTTAGTTTCTGGTTTTTAAATATTCTACCATAACTTTTAAAAAACATTTTCTTATAATATCTGTAACTACATGTAGAAAAAGCATTATAAAATGTATTTTGGAGTTGTAAACCCTACAGCTTCTGGTGGTCATGTTTTGAATACTTATTTGATGAATTAATTAAGGAGTTTTCCTCATCCACATTACAAGGAAGATTGCCAGTACTTTATGGGAAAATGTTTATAGCTCATATTCTCTGCTGTTACATTAATTTCTAAGTCTATATTAGGTTTTTATCTACATCTCAGGCAAGAAATATAAATCTTTCCATAGTTCCCAAAAGAAAGTCAAGGTCCAATGAGGCAGTGGGCAAATTGTATGCCAGAAAACTTTAATTAGATTATAAAAGGAGACTGTCAGGGTCAGATTTGGTAGATTACCTAGTATGTGTTGGGGGCTGGGAGGTGCACTGACTTTTAATACTTGCTAGGGTCACAGAACCTGTTCCTAGGTAGCAAATATTTCTAAGCCCATCACTGTCACCTTCAACCTCCCTTAATTTTTTTTTCATGAGTAAAGCCATCAAGACCCTTAGAGAATCTAAGCATAAATGTTATACTGTTAGTGCATTTGACATTATTATACAAGTCTGGGAGAAAACAAAAAGTAAAAATTTAATATAAGGTGTTTGCAGAACAGAGTTATATCTGACCAAGCATGTTACCACAACATTCTACAGTTAGCTTTCTGGTGGTTGAGGCAGATTTAAGAACTATAATGGACCTCTTCTCTGGAAAACTCTTTTCATGATCTTTTATCTTTATCATGTAGCATTATTTTCATCCCCATAGCATGGCTCATATGAATTCTAGCTAACACACTAACACATACTACTTAAGTAGGCTTTAGATATTTGGAA